>BQNB010014539.1:0-43948 GCA_026074375.1 Tanacetum coccineum
CGTGAAGACCAATTCAAGAAGAAATATCCACACCTCTTCACCAAGACCACACCGTCGTCAAGTGCTGCATCGTGAGCCTTGAGGACAAGGCTCGTTTAACGGGGGAAGTCTATAACACCCTGTGTTTTCAAGTCATTGACGACGTCGATAAATCCGCAATGTACCTTTTGTATTGTACGCATTTGCTTTAAATCATAAATGTTAAGCTAAATCGCGTAAGCTAAAAATTAGCGTTCAATGTAAACGGGCATCAAACAATTAAATGTTTACATCAAACAAGGGTTAAGTAATTATTTTGAGGATAATTATTAACTTTGTTCATTTTATTTTTATCGGTTACGTAAAGTGTATACGTTTCGCGATAAATTGCGTTTAGGCACTCCCGGAACCACCAAAACTTTTCTACGCTTCAACAAATACCCACATTTATACCCAATACATAAAAGTTACAAAAATATATCATGTATATCATATATATGCCGAATTTGTGGCAATTGATACAATGATATAAAGAAAATCTTCCATTTGGTCAAATGTACATCTCTTTCATTAATACCTAGCCCATGCCTTCTCATTAAACTACACCATGCCTTGTCTCTTTGACTTAGACCAAGACCAAGACCATCCCTAGGACCATACCATGTTCCCTTGACTAAAGTCTTGCACTATATATACATGTATCTAGTGATGAGAAAGACATACAAGTAAAGCACTTGATAAAAATCAAAATTTTCTTCCCTTTTTCTCTCTATATTGCTTCGGCAATAAATCACCACAAAGACCCAACCATACAAACTTTGATACCACATTTACACACTCTTCTATAACATATCTAAGATACCTCAAAGTATTTTGAAGCCTTGATTAATTATTTTCAAGTAATAATCAAGAAAAGCAAGATTAGGGTTTTCTTGAGAAAACTAGGGTTTCTTAAGTGCAAGCTTGGATTTTAAGGCTAAACACGGGTTTAGCATTTGTTTCTCATCATCATCATACATCATAAGGTCTACTTTAAACCTTTATGCTTTTAGTTTATGAGTTTTTATGTATATAATGTGCTATATAGTGAAATCACCATTAGGAATACTTTTGAACATGAAAAATATAATTTTACTTGTGATTATGATTTGTACACTTTCTCACATATTATGATGTTGGTAATATCATGAAATAAAGGATATATGAGTCTTGTACAATCTCGGTTTAAGCATAAAAAGTTCATATATGAACTTGTAATTAAAAGTTAATTAAGAAAGTTTATGATTTCATGTAAAGTTAATAACTTGTGATCTTGATGATCTTGGACAAATATGAACTTATGGACATTATTATATGTATAACATATGATATATATAATTATAAAAGACTTGTGGTAAATTGTGAGGTTGAAAAGTATATAAAACATATTATATAAATAAATTATATAAAAGATCATATAGGGTCAGTAGGTTTTCGAATTTCAAACAGAGGATTTTATATTTTTATAAGATAATACAATTCACGACGATTCCGAAAAGGTAAGAAACTTGTTAAACGGATTAATAACGAAAAAGTTACGTTAAAAACGAGTTATACGTTAATTAAACGGAGTTTATAAAATAATTTTTATAAAATTTATATCAAACAGCAAGTTTGATATTTTTAATAAATAATACATATTTTTAGGATTCCAAAATGATAAGAATCGTAATTTTTCAATTAATAACGAATGAGTTATGAATTTCGCGAGTTTACGACAATTAAAACTTTTATAAAAGTTACTATTCATGACAGAAAGTTATATTTTTGTAAACCTCATAAAATTATAGAACTTTCAAAAACGAGAACGTCCTCGAAAGAATCGTTAAAAACGTACTGCTTACACACTAACGAGAATGCAAAATACGACATTTACGGTTTTTAACGAACAAACAAATACGATTATTAATAAAAGTCACGTCTGATGTGAACAGTAAAAGTTACTGTTCACCATAGGGTCAAAATATTGAAAATATCAAATTATGATACTCGTCTAATAAACAAAGAAGGCATAAGAAACGTCAAAATCGGGCTTAAAACGCAAAAGTTATGCTAGTTTTACTAAAACAGTAATTATAAACGTTTTTACTTATTAAACGTAATTTTACCAAAACCATTAGTTGGTGATTGAACTATGTAGAATTATATGCGGTTATCAAAGTACTATATTACTAGGGAGTTTCATAATGAGGCCTCTTCGGATGGCGTTTCGACGAGTTGTTGGATTTACATTTACAGGCCCTAACTCCTGCGAAACGTCAGAGTCATAGACCTCTTAGATTAGATAGCCCGAACGATAGTACGATTATAACAACTAAAAGATTATATAAGTACTCGGTACTTATACGACCTATGATAATTTAGGTTGCATTCGATCTTTTACGTGACGCTTTATCTGCGATATTTGGATTATCTGAACTCAAGGTGAGTTCATAGCCCCACATTTTTACGATTTCAATGATTTATAATTATGGGGTGGAAACATGCTTTGTTTTATAAATTGGACGCAAGTATTGATTACATGTTGCCTAAGTAGCGATAACCCAAGTTAAGCCCATTATCATGAACTGTCAATTGCATAGATGTAGTTGGGAATTACACTATGTGAGCGCGAATGTTATTTAATAGATCTATTCGGGAAACGACCTCCCCGTTCGGGTGACTAGCTATCACCGAGAATGAACGTTATAGCATGTCGAATTTAGGATGTTTAGGGTTAGACATCCGGATGGGCGTAAATTGCAATATATAGTTTAATTGCAAGAAAGATTGTCGAGCTTCAGTGTCATGAGCTTAGTGTAAATGTAATCTAGTTTTGTGATGCGTGCATGTGTTGCATTATCACGGGAAAAGTCTTGCGGTCCTACATATTTTGATTTATCAAACCTATGAATTCACCAACATTATTGTTGACGTTTTTAAGCAATGTTTTCAGGAGATCAATAGGCATGGGATGCCAGGGATGCATTGGGTTACATTTTGGATTGCACGCTTAAAGATTTAGGTGCATCATATTTTGGGAAATGTATTGTCAACTTTTGTAATATTCAACAATGAACAAGTGATTAATGTTTTTCTTAACTATATATAATATAATATATAATAAAAAATTAAATAATATATATAATCTAAAAAAAACACAATAATCAATAAAACCGAGAAGCAGTATAGACTTTTCCCGGGTCGTTAATCCCCAATGAGGCTGTGCTGGAAAATCGATACAGTCGGAAGATTTGAGTTTGAAGGAGAGAATTGATTTGAGAGTGTGGAAAGGTAGATTAGACAATAACAAACAAAAATGTTTAAGAAAAACCTAAAAATTACGAAATTAAGCTAAAAAACGAGAGCACGGACCCCGAACAAAGGGGGAAAAACCTAAAATCTTCAAAATTAACCCTACGGAGAAATTTCCACTTCTAAACTACTCTAGGGGACAAATAACGAAGAATGAAAAAGACTAGACTGAAAACGGAGGTCGTTTGACTCAAAAACGAGTCAAGGCAAAAACCGCACCCGAACCCGTTCTTTAAAAAGCAAAAAGTTATAAAAACGACCCTACGAAATTTTTTATATTTTTCCTACAAACTATATGACTAAAGAAAATTTTCTAAAAAAGAAAATTATTTTTTTGATAATTTTTGTATTTTTTATGAATTTTTTAAACTTTTAACTAAATTAAATTAAAAAAAAATATCAAACGACTTTGAAAAATTCTGAAAATTTTACTAAAAATACTTTACACTATGATTAACCTACGAAAAATAAGAAACAAAAAATTTGCTTATAAATAAGCCCTAAAATAAGCTGTAAACAGCTTATGGCTTACAAAGCCAAAAACACCCTTAAATACCAAGGCCCTTGGGATACTAACGTAAAAGTCCCAAGGGCGCAGCGGTAAGTGGTGTGTGTATAAAGGGGATGTATCGAGGGTAGAGACCCGGGTTCGAGTCTTGCTCACCCGGGTCACCCCTTGTCTTCCCCTTTTTTTTTGGAAAAACTTTGTGAAACAAAGTTGTTAAGCTCGATGAGCTTAACAATTTTCAAAACTACAAGTTTTTGTGAAAGCTTATAAATAAGCTTAAAATCAGCTTTTAAAAACGGACAGCAACTTAAAATTTAGCTTAAAGGCTTAAAAAGCTAAGGTCTTTTGGACATTTAGACTAATAAGCTAAAACTTAGGCTAAATAAGCTAAGAGGGGGCCTACACTAACCTAAATAAGCACTAAAGGTCTAAATATAATCACTAAATAAGCTAGAAAAAGCTATACTAGACAGAAACTGAAATTGAGCTTAAGGGGCTTAAAAAGCTAAATCTTTTGGACTTTGTGGACAAATAAGCTAAGTCTAAACTAAATAAGCTTAAGAGGGTTCCTAAGCTAGCCTAAATAAGCAATAAGTACTAGAATGCATAAACTAAATAAGTTGGAAAAAGGGCTTAAATGACAGAACACTTAACTAAGCTTAAAAGCTAAAAGCTTCTACTGTCAACCTGACAAAATTATGCACTGAATGATGGACAAATAAGCAACACATCTTTAACAACTAACCAAAAAAACTATTAGGAACACAATTTGAGCAAGTGGGATAAGCTCAATAAGCTAGAAAGTTGCTTATGCACACAACAGTACTAACCTTGGAAGTTAGTACTGTTGGTGTGAAATGGCTTAGAGTCACACTTTGGCTCTAAAATAAGCAACAAGAAAGGTTCCTTAAGAACTGAGATTAAGGGTACTTATCTAAGAGCTTATTGGCTCTCAAAATAAGCCAAAAGCTAGGGCTTAGTCTTACTAAAAAGCTAGAAAAGTAGGCTTAAAGTTGGCCCCCTTACACCAGGGGTAAAAACTTTAAGCTCAAGACAAGTTCTAAATTGACAACTTATTTTAAAAGCTTGTCAAAATAAGCTCAAATGAAAAGAAAAAAGTTGAAACGATTAATAATACTAGGAAATGGATTTGTTGTCACAAATTTTTAAAGAAACTAAAACACTCATAATCCTGCTGAATTTTTGATAGTGAAAAAAGGCTTTTATTTTTTTAAAAACTGAACCCTAAAAAGTAAAAAACTTGTGGCTTTGACTCAAAGAGTCCAGTGACACAAAGAGGCTTTGTCCAGTCTTGTATAAAAAACACAAGAACACGTCTTTTTTTAAAACCACAACTCAAAATTACAAGAGCTTATGAAATAAGCTCTTGTAGCTTTTTTAAAAACCACAGTTTTAATTGTTCACTTAGAAAACTTGAATAACAGACTTTTGACTAAAAAGTTTTAGCAAAACAAGCTTAAACATCCTCAAATACTTAAGCTAAAAATCACTTGTGACCCCAACCCCATTACCAAAAACATTTTTGACGCCATTATTCATTGTTACCACCAAACACCCCTTTAATTTCTTAAAAAGGATTTTTAAAACACACAAGATCTGTTTTAAGCTCAATATTTTAAAAACTACTACTACTAAGCAACATTAAGCAATAAAGTTATGAAAAGCTAAATAAATAAGCACTTAAAAGATTAAAAAGCTAGTGACAGAATAAGCTTTTTTTGACAGTTTTTGAACAAATTGTATTTTAGTGAAAGAAAATTAACCTACAATGCTAATAAGCTTAAAAAAACATTAATAGCACAAAGGAACATAAAAAGCCATAAATACCGCTAAATAAGGCAATTACAACAGTTACTATTTATTAGCAAAATTTTAGAAGGAATTGTAGCCTTTTTATCCTTGCTCAAAACAGGGTTTTTGAAACCTAATTAGCTCTAAAACCTACCCACAGCTTATAAATAAGCTTAAACTAAGTAATAACCAATGAGCCATCCATATTGCTCATTCATCCATTCTTGATCCAACAGTACCCTTGCTTTTCTTTTTAAATTTTTCTTAAAGTTTTGTGAAAACAAGTTATAAAATGGCTTATACTTGAGAGCTTAAAGATTTTTGAAAAGATAATTGTAACTTAGAACACAAATAAAAAACTTACTGAATTTTCATTAAAACAAAGGTGAAGTACAAGTACAATGAAGAACTTAAACTGAAAATCTTACACACTAAACTTTTTAAAAAACTAAAAACTACTTAAAAACTACACACTTTGCCACAAGGGCTTACAATGCTTATATAGGAGAAATACGAGCTAGGGTTTATGTCTTCTTGGAATTCTTGTCTTCTTGCAATTGTGCTTGTTTGTAGACACACAAACGGAGTGTGTTTGTTGTGAGTGTGTAGAGAACAAATAATCCTGGCCCTCCATTTTTCTTGGCCCCCAAGTCGACTTATATCGACCATTGATGACTTTTTGGTGGGAGTTTGGGGATTGCCAACATGGCAAACCCATGTGGGGGTGGGGTTATGGGATTGTGAAGTTTTTGGAGGTATGTTGGAGGTCAACGAGGTGACAGGTTGTGGGGTTGGGGTTTTGGCGGGAACACACGAAAGAGATATACAGTGTTTTGAAAAGTTGGGGTGAAGGTTTGTGTGTTTAACAAGTTTGGCCCCTCGTGGTTTGTGTTTAGTTTGCACCACACGTCCTTGTTAGATTGAGAGTTTGGGGACTTGGCAAATTCAGTCCCCAAAGGTTATATAAGGGGTTGCACCCAAGGTCCTTGTTAGTATAAGAATGGGACCTTGGCAGTTTTGCCCCTTGTGGTTTAACTTTGAGAAATTGGCAGTTTGGGCCCTTCTCTTCATTTCTCTTGTTTTCTTCTTTAAATAAGTTTAGGGTTTTGACAAATTTAGCCCTCAAACTTATTTTTCTTGACTTTTGGCATCGGGGTTGACTTGGGTTTACTTTTCTACATTTGGGCCTGGACTTTGACTTTGTCTTTTTCCTGCTTTTCCATTTCGAGTCCGGTTTTGTCGTTTTGGCTTCGTTTTTCGTCCTTTTCTTAAATATCCGTTCCAGCACAATACAATTTGCAAAACAAGCATATATTTGGCATTTTAAGTCCTTTTTTGGTTATTTTAGCTCGTTTTTAAAGGTAAAAGGTATGTGTAATTAAACACATACCAAAATCCCCCATACTAAGGTATTGCCGTGTCCTCACGCAATGCTAATGGAAGAAGCATGTGGAAAACTAAAATCTTAAACACCCTCGACTAATAACTTCGACAAAGTATGGTAAGTGTTCATCGAGGAAGTAAGACTCTAATTTTGAAAATCCCCATTTTTACCATTTTTTATATGTACACCTATTTCTACACATCTTTTTGTATTTTTCATTTTTTCTAAAAATGTTATGACTTTCGTATTTTAATAAACTTTTAAGGGATCATTAGAACAAGATGCAACTTCGATCCATAATGGCCCAAAAAGGATAAATTTTGTCGTCCCCGCCATAAAAAAAAAAAAAACTCATCACTTATTCCAAACCAAGCTTAAAACGAAATCACTGTTAATTATGAGTTAAGATGCTAACACTACTCATATTTGCAATTTGTAAACTTTTCACTCCCGACAAAAAATTTAACATCTTTAATGGTTGTGCTATTTTGATATCAACACATGGATCCACCCGATTTAATGATATTCTATGTTTCACGTTCCACCCCGAGAATAAATGAGTTTAAATGCGAGATCATCCATGTAGCTACTTTCGTCTCGGCACATCCCAACCTTTGCTGTTTAAATGACAAGGCTTTGACACCCACAGAGACTAGTATCGGGACTCACGACCTAGGTTTTCCATAAACTATCAGGTTTTTCCGTAAGCACATAGCTTATAAAATATAATATTAATAGCCAAAGTCAAAAGCATATTCGTATCTTAACAAAAAGAGATCTTTTATTTGGAGCACTTAACATTAACTATTTACGCAATTGTAACCCTCACCTTTTAGAAGGCTCATACATCGGTTGTGAGCCGGCAAGATACAGCAAACTTTTATCAACCCACAGTTTATTATATTTTTGCATTTTTCATCATTTTTTTTTTTTTTTTTATTTTTTTATATATATTGGGAAAACGTCTTTTTGAAAAATTCAAGTATAAATTAAACTAAGTATTAAGTTTTATTGCTATCACTTACATAAAAATTATTGATTTAAGTTTTAAATTTTAAAAGTAAGACTATATTAATTCAGGTAAGAATCTTTATGGGAGAAAAAGCGACAATACACTTATGAGCTCTTCAGATTTCCAAATAATCCTTGTTTTAAGGCATTCTAACTCATACCTTAACATCACAATCATTTTTTCGTTCTTTCTGCGATATATTCACAACGCTTATGTCTAAGGATAAGGAACATGCTAGAGCACAACATGCTCGATCTGAGTACAAATTTATCTTATACTAACCCAGTAGAAATTCAAAATTGTGACTAAAACACTTATTTTATTTTTGAAAAAATTTTAAATTTTTTTCATTTTTTTGAAATTTTGGTGGTAAAAACAGGATTACGTGAGAACAACGGCTGCAGGCAAACAATCAAATCGAGAAGATCCCCCCATACTAGAATGAAACATAGTCCTCATGTTTTTACGAAGGGTTTCTATGGTAAAATCCTAAGCCGTTAATGAAGTAAATGCATAAAGATAGAACGTTAGTCTAGTAAATTTAGGATATCATATCCAAATGAAGCGAGGATTGTGAAGCTCATTTGATCGAAGGACAAATAGCACGAGAAAACTTCGAAAAAATCCGGGACATTCCTGGACCAATAAAGCACAAAACACAACACAAGTAAAAGGAAAGAGCAGCCTCCTCACAAAAACTAAACACATATTCAAAAAACTAGCATACTCTTACTACAGATCAAACTAGGAAATGCATTGGGTGCCTCCCACTAAAGCGCCTTGTTTAGGGTCACTAAGCTTGACCCAATTCCCTGAATTCAGTTGTCCTTAGGGAATGTTTGTGAGGTCTGGGATATCCATAGCAGGGGGTGGGGGATACACCACCAAAGTAGTGCTTGAGGACATGACCAATTACTTTGAATTTGGCTCGGAGTTCCTTAAGATAACTCAACGAAGCCATAAAATACGGAAAGAGCCACAAACAATGGAAAATATGGTCCTGACCAACTGGAATTTCATTTGCACGTAGAAATTTTTCAATCTAGAGTTAAAGAGGAGAACTTGATCACCGACGAATATTAAACGCGTTTATTGATCTTATGCTTCATGAATTCTCTTAGTTTTCTCTTTGTGAGATCGAAAGAATTTTCATAGGCTTGATCACGCAGTCACTTAAATTCACTAGCTGAACTGTGCGATGATCGCCCGCAGTTTTTGGAGAATCAAAGGTTTAACATCTAAGGGCCCAGTAACTTGTGCTCTAGACTCAATCGGCAATGACTTGCCTTTCCATATATAAAGCTTGTAACGGAGTACAGACCCTATGGTGTTTTGTATGCTTAATGTACGGAAGGCCCAGAAGAGCGTCACTAGTTTGTCTGACCAGAGCACGGTTTCGCCAACTGGTCCATTCAAGAAATTCATTTTTAAAAAACCACGATTTGATACTTCAACCTGCCCCACTTGTTCTGAGGATGATACGCGTGGAAGACATGAAGTGACTCCATATTTAAGCAAGACCTATGCAAATTGTGTCATTGCAAAAATGCGTTCCACGATCACTGATAGATGCACGGGGCACCAAATCGCAAAGAGAATTTAATAATTTGCAAACTACTCGGGGCGTCGTTGTGTGGGGAGCGCCCTTTGCTTCAAAACACATTTTGACAATAGTCGACGGCCACAAGTAATATTTTGTTGCCATTTTGGAAGGATGGGAAAGGGTCCCCAAATGAAGTCGAACATGCCCCAAACGGAACCAAAAAAAGATTCACAAACTAGGATGAATTTTGATGCGATCTCATCCCTTTGTGAAATTTGTTCCATTGTCTTATGGCACTATCACAAATTTTTAACCAACTCGTGTGCATCCCTTATATATTTAAGGCCAAACAAATACCCGGCATCAAAGACCTTTTCTGGCGAGGTGAGATTTTGCACCATGATGTTCCCCGTGGGTCCATTGTGGCAAGCTTCGAGAATGTCACGAGCTTCCCTTGCTGCCACACAAGAAACACACGCTGGATCATTTTGATCCACACAGAATTTGAACAAAAGGGGTCATACCCAGAAGTAGTGTTTGAAATCTTGAAAAACTTGTTTTACCTGTTGGGATAGAGAGCATTCCCTTGACAAGAAATACATGAAGTTCCCTACATGGTAGTTCCGCGAAATCGCAAACCAAATTGGGGAACTATCAGACACCCGAAGAGCAACCGTCCAGAGAGATTTGAGAGGAAATGTTTCAGTGATTTACCTTTTTCCTAGTATTATCTTGATGAGGGTTCCTGTAAGTCTTGAAAGATGATCGGTCGCCAGATTTTCTGCTCCTTTTTTGTCTCGTATGATAACAACAATTCTAAGGAGCAAAAGGATCCACATCGCAACAGTCTTTGGCTTAAGAGCATCTTACATATCGAAGAGATACTTTATAGCAGATGGTCGGTATACACTATGCTCCTTAGAACAAAACAAGATACGACCACAAATTTCTCAAAAGCATACACTACCGCAATAATTTCCTTTTTTCGGACGTTAGTGTAATGTGCTTGAGAGCTTCAGTCATAGGATTTGCTGCATAGGTGATTGGTTGGAATTGCATTGTTCTTTTTTCGTTGCCCTAGGAAACTGCCGCCAAATTGCAAAATCACGTCGCATCACACATGTAGAGTTCGAAGGCAAGTCCCCCGTCGGGAGAAAATCAAAAAACGGACCTCAGTCCATTTTAATTTTAAGTGTATAAAGGATTCCGAGACTCTATTGAGAGAAAAATGGATCTCTTTTTCAGCAAAAATGAGTCATAGGGCGGCTATCTTGGAGAAGATCTTGTATTGAACCGTCGGTAAAACTCCCATGCCCAAGAAAACTTCGGACACCTTTCACAGTAGTCGGGTGAGGGGAGCTGGCTTATAACATCAACTTAGGCGATCGACCTCAATAAAATCTGATATAGAGATTATGTGTCCAGAACAATTCCATCTTTAAACCATGAAATGGCCTTTACCTCCCAGTTTAGACCAAATTAGTAGTCTTCCACACAACCGTTATCAACATTTTGTCCCAAGTGGATAGGCTGAAGTAGAAAGAATACCCCAATACTGAAAAGACAACATAAACACTTCCATTGTTTTTTCGATCATGTCATGGAAGATTGCCATCATACATCGTTGAAACGTGCCAGGTGCATTGCATAGCCCAAAAGGCATGCGGCGATAGGCAAACGTTCCGTATGGGCAAGTAAAGGTTGTCTTTTCTTGGTCCTTCGGGTCTATGGGAATCTGGAAATAACCCGAAAAGCCATCGAGGAAACAATAGAATTGGTTTCCCGCGAGTCTTTCGAGCATTTGGTCCATAAAGGGCAATGGAAAGTGGTCCTTTCGGGTAGCTTCATTCAACTTTCTATAGTCAATGCACACTCTCCACCCTGTGACCAATCGAGTCGGTATTAGATCATTTTCATCATTTTTGACGACGGTCATGCCACCCTTTTTCGGTACACAGTGCACCGGGCTTACCCATGGACTGTCAGAGATCGGATAAATTAATCCGGCGTCAAGAAGTTTTTCAACCTCTTTCTTGATGACGTCATGGATCTTTGGATTTACCCGCCTTTGATGCTGAACAGTTGGTTCGTAGTCCTCTTCCATAAGAATTTTGTGGGTACAAAACTCTGGGTCAATACCCTTAATATCAGAAAGTTTCCAAGCGATGGCTTGCTTGTGGGACTTTAGAACCTCGATCAGAGCGGCCTTTTCCTCATTCTTCAAGTCTTTTGCAATTATGACGGGCAACTTGTCGTTACCTTCCAGAAATGCATATTCTAAATGAGGTGGCAGGTCCTTGAGTTCAATCTCAGGGGGCTCATTAACTGAAGATTTTTCATTGTTTGCTTCACAAATTTTAAGATCTTTTCTGATTTCCGGTAAATAATTTCCTTGGTTCGGAGGTGGTGAAGCAAAACCAGAGAAAACCATTAAGAGTGAAGACGTTGGGTGAATGTTTGATTGAAAATGCTATAAATTTCTAGAAGCGATTAGAGAAACAAAGTTGGAACCATGTGTGGATGGAAACCCTGTGCTCAATGGCAGGAGTTGGCTACCTTGATTATATGGTGATTTATGGACTGGTGATCATGCACGAGTCCACAAAATCAAAATACTCTATTCATCCCGGGTTCTGACAAGAAAATGTGTACCAAAGGACATGAAAAAGCTTTAATTGTGGCCCAACATGGAAAAAGCCGAACTTTGCCAAACCTATGTAGCAAAGTGTTTGGACCTGTGCTAAGCGTCATAAGGTCCGAACATCAAAGGCCATCAGGGTTGTTGGTACAACCTAAGATCCCTGAATGGAAATAGGACAACATCACTATGGATTTTGTCACAAAGCTTCCTAAGACATCTCAAGGCTATGACACAATTTGGGTGATCATTGACCGGCTCACCAAGTATGCGATCTTCACACCGATGGAGAGGACTGATCCTTTGGAAAAATTGCAAGATTGACTAAGGAGGTGGCCACGAGACATGGAATACCCGTTTTCAATCATTGTGATCGTGACCCGGTCGCATCTAATTTTTGGAGGTCACTCAGAATGCTTTGGGTACTAATCTTGGATATGAGGACTGCGTACCATCCAGCAAAAAGACGGGCAAAGCGAGAGGACCATTCTACTCTCGAAGGTTATCGCTGCGTGCTTTGTTGCCAATTCGACT
This sequence comes from Tanacetum coccineum, assembly GCA_026074375.1. NCBI lineage: Eukaryota > Viridiplantae > Streptophyta > Magnoliopsida > Asterales > Asteraceae > Tanacetum > Tanacetum coccineum. The sequence continues at coordinate 12,744 of BQNB010014539.1, forward strand.
GTTGGAAAGGGTTGGTGTTAACATTTGCCATAGTCGGTTATATTCATACAACAATAGCTATCACGCAAGCATCAAGGCCGCTCCATTTCGAAGACTTTTTTGGTCCCAACCCCTCCTCAAAATGTTGGTCACAACACAAAAGGTCGTTCACCTGTTTGTGGACTGAAGTTGGAGAAGCTCAAATACTCGTCCAGAACATAATTCAAGAGGACCAATGACGAAAATTCATCCCAGATTCAAGTACAAGGATGCGTGTCCGTCGTGATCGACAGAAGAGTTTACGCTGACCTTGAAGCGTCAACCAAATGGAATTCCAAGTCGGGGATAAAGTTATGATCAAAAGTTTCACCTTGGTTAAAGGGTGTACTTTTTGGCTAACGGTGGGGAAGTTATACCCAGATATGTTGGACCTTTAAAGGTTATTAGAAATGGTTAGAGAGGATTGCCTAACACAGCTTTGAACTTCCTGAAGAATTGAGTTGAGTTCATATACGTTTCATGTATTAATTTGAAAAAGTTGTCATGCGTCGAACCATTAGCCGTTCCGTTGGATGGACTTTCATCTTGATGTCAAAGCTTCATTTTGTTGAGGAAAAACCATTTAGATAGAAATAGTGGGCCGTGAAGTTTAAAACGGTTGAACGACGTCGGATCCCATTCGTCAAAGTGCCGATGGAACTCAAGAGAGTTCTGAGTTCACAGGAATTTCGTGAAGACCAATTCAAGAAGAAATATCCACACCTCTTCACCAAGACCACACCGTCGTCAAGTGCTGCATCGTGAGCCTTGAGGACAAGGCTCGTTTAACGGGGGAAGTCTATAACACCCTGTGTTTTCAAGTCATTGACGACGTCGATAAATCCACAATGTACCTTTTGTATTGTACGCATTTGCTTTAAATCATAAATGTTAAGCTAAATCGCGTAAGCTAAAAATTAGCGTTCAATGTAAACGGGCATCAAACAATTAAATGTTTACATCAAACAAGGGTTAAGTAATTATTTTGAGGATAATTATTAACTTTGTTCATTTTATTTTTATCGGATACGTAAAGTGTATACGTTTCGCGATAAATTGCGTTTAGGCACTCCCGGAACCACCAAAACTTTTCTACGCTTCAACAAATACCCACATTTATACCCAATACATAAAAGTTACAAAATATATCATATATATCATATGTATGCCGAAATTTATGGCAATGGATGCAATGATATAAGAAAACTCTTCCATTTGGTCAAATGTACATCACTTCCATTTAAACCACACCATACCTTGTCTCTTTGACTTAGACCAAGACCATAGACCATCCCTAGGACCTTACCTTGTCTCCTTGACTATGTCTTGCACCTTATATACATGTATCTAGTGATGAGAAAGACATACAAGTAAAACACTTGATAAAAATCAAAATTTTCTTTCCTTTTTCTCTCTATATTGCTTCGGCAATAAATCACCACAAAGACCCAACCATACAAACTTTGCTACCACATTTACACACTCTTCTATAACATATCTAAGATACCTCAAAGTATTTTGAAGCCTTGATTAATTATTTTCAAGTAATAATCAAGAAAAGCAAGATTAGGGTTTTCTTGAGAAAACTAGGGTTTCTTAAGTGCAAGCTTGGATTTTAAGTCTAAACACGGGTTTAGCACTTGTTTCTCATCATCATCATACATCATAAGGTCTATTTTAAACCTTTATGCTTTTAGTTTATGAGATTTTATGTATATGATGTGCTATATAGTGAAATCACCATTAGGAATACTTTTGAACATGAAAAATATAATTTTTCTTGTGATTATGATTTTTGTGCACATTTCTCACATATTATGATGTTTAATTTAATATCATGAAATAAAGATATATAATCTTGTAACAATCTCGTTTAGGCCAAAAAAAAAAGTTCCATGTATAAACGTAAAATGAAAAGTTAATTAAGAAAGTTTATAATGTCATGTAAAGTTTAATAACTGTTTGATCTGATGATCTTGGACAAATATGAACCCACTTATGGACAATATATATGTATAATTAAAATAGATATATATAATATAAAAGACTATGGTAAATTTGTGGAGGTTGAAAAGTATATAAAACATATTATATAAATAAATTATATAAAAGATCATATAGGGTCAGTAGGTTTTCGAATTTCAAACAGGGGATTTTATATTTTTATAAGATAATACATTTCATGACGATTCCGAAAAAGTAAGAAACTTGTTAAACGGATTAATAACGAAAAAGTTACGTTAAAAACAAGTTATACGTTAATAAACGGAGTCGTAAATAAATTTTTATAAAAACATTTTTATAAAAATTATAAACAGCAAGTATTGATATTTTTAACAAATAATACATATTTTTAGGATTCCAAAATGATAAGAATCGTAATTTTTCAATTAATAACGAATGAGTTATGAATTTCGCGAGTTTACGACAATTAATACTTTTATAAAACTATTTTTATAAAAGTTACTATTCATGAAAGAAAGTTATATTTTTGTAAACCTCATAAAATTATAGAACTTTCAAAAACGAGAACGACCTCGAAAGAATCGTTAAAAACGGAGCCTAATAAATAACGAATAAAAATACGACACTACGGGTTTTAACGACAACGAATACGATATTAATAAACTCACTCTGATGTGAAAGAAAAAGTTCCAGTTCACCAGAGGGTCAGATCCATGTAAAATGTCAAATTATGATAACTCGTCCTAATACGAAAAGATGGGCATAAGAAACGTTAAAATCGGGCTTAAAACGCAAAAGTTATGCTAGTTTTACTAAAACGATAATTATAAACGTTTTTACTTATTAAACGTAATTTTACCAAAACCATTAGTTGGTGATTGAACTATATAGAATTATATGTGGTTATCAAAGTACTATATTACTAGGGAGTTTCATAATGAGGCCTCTTCGGATGGCATATCGACGAGTTGTTGGATTTACGATTTAAAGTGTCCTAACTCCTCGAACGTCATGTCATGACCTCTTAAATTATGATAGCCCGAACGATAGTACGATGTAACAACTATAAGATTATATTCAAGTACTCGGTACTTATACGACCTTAATTTAATTAGGTTGCATTTGATCGATTCGCGTGACGCGTTATCTGTGATATTCTTGTTATTCGCTCACTCGAGGTGAGTTCATAGCCCCACATTTTTACGATTTCAATGATTTATAACTATGGGGTGGAAACATGCTTTGTTTTATAAATTGGACGCAAGTGGATATTTTATATTGATTACATGTTTGCCTAAGTAGCGATAACCCAAGTTGAGCCCATTATCATGAACTGTCAATTGCATAGATGTAGTTGTTAATTACATTATGTGAGCGCGAATGTTATGAATAGATCTATTGGCGGGAAAACGACCTCCCGTTTCGGGTGACTTAGATAGAGTCATACGGAAATTCACTCCGGAACGAACGGAATAGCATGTCGAATCTAGGATGTTTTCGGTTGAACATCTAACGGGCTAAATGCAATATATATATTATTTTTGCAATAAAATTGTCGAGCTTCAGTGTTCATGAAGCTTAGGAAAATGTAAATCTGGTTTTTAGTTTGGATTCTGCATGTTGTGCATTATCACGTGAAAGTCTAGCGTCCAGCATAATTAATGAATTTATCAAACCTATAATTCACCAACATTTTTTTTTTTTATTGTTGACATTTTTAAGAAATGTTTTCACAGGATTTCAATAGGCCCATGGATGCCAAGGATGCAATGGTTTATCATTTTGGATTGCACCAGCTTACAGACATAGGTGCATCTATTTTGGTGAAATGTATTGTCAACTTTTGAAATATTCAAACAATGAACAAGTAAAGCTATATTCTTTTGTATTAAGTCTTTCAATTAAATCCAATGTATCATTTTAAACGACTTTTTGTGTCGTTCTTATATATCTTGTGCCATTGATCTTGAAGTAACACGCCCCGGACCCTTATTCCGCTGCGACCCAATTTGGGGGTGTTACATTTTCCGTGCGTTGTTGAGACCACAAATGGTTTAAAAATAGGTTAACATGTTATGTTAATGAGTTCTGGAAGTCTTTGTAAAGTATTGAGTCTCAAAAGTAAGGTTTTGGGTCATAAAGGGGTTTTCTGCACATTTTCTACAAGTTCTGGGTCTGATGGTCCAATACGGCATATCCATGGGCATGGATACGGCGTATTGAAGTGGATATGGCGTATCCATTTCATGAATATAGCGTATCCATGTCACGGTGGTTACAGTTTTTGGTCATTCTTGTTTTAGTCGTAAAAACTAAACCGTAAAGAGTTAGAAGTCGAGCCTTATATCGTTGGAAAGCTAATGGATACTACTTTATGTTGATGATACTTTCAGAAGTAGAATGGTTATGTATTTTGTTCATATTATTAAAAGGGACACAAGGTCAAGTTGTTCCCGCAAAAAAGTTTTTATTTATGGTCAAAGTTAGAGTCTGGAAAGAGGCGTTTCATTTGTACTTCTAATATTATAAATACACTAATAAGATCAAAGCCTCAATCATCGCTCATAATTTGTACGTGTGAAGATATTCTTACAAAATTTAGACAATAATATATTAAATATGAATATCTCATATTTTTGCACTTTTTGTATAAACATTACGCTAGTAAGACCAAAGCTTTAATATTTGCTCATAATTTGCATGAGTGAATATATTCTTACAAAACTTAAATAATCGTTTATTAAACATAAATATCTCATATTTTTGCACTTTTATTATAAAAAATACGCTAGTAAGATCAAAGCTTCAATATTCGCTTATAATTTGCACGAGTGAAGATATTCTTACAAAACTGAAATAAGTGTCTATTAAACATCAATATCTCCTATTTTTGCAATTCTAATATAAAAAATACCTTAGTAAGATAAAAGCTTCAATCCTTGCACAAAATTTGTACGCGCGAAGATATTCTTACAAAACTTAAATAATCGTTTATTAAACATCAATATCTGATATTTTTACACTTATAGTATACAAATACGTTAGTAAGATTAAAGCTTCAATCCTTACTCATAATTTACGCGCGTGAAGATATTTTTACAAAACTTAAATAATCGTCTATTAAACATCAATATTTCATAGTTTTGTACTTCTAGTAAAAAATGCTAGCAAGATCAAAGCTTTAATCTTTGCCCATAATTTGTACGCATGAAGATTTTTTAACAAAACTTAAATAATCGTCTATTAACATCAATATCTCATATTTTAAACTTCTAATATATAAATATGCTAGTAATATCAAAAATTTAACCAATTCTCATAATTTGCACGAGTGAAGATATTCTTACGAAACTTAAATAATCGTCTATTAACATCAAAGTTTCGATCCTTACACATAATTTGTACGCGTGAAGATATTTTTATAAAACTTAAATAATCGTCTATTAAACATCAATATCTCATATTTTGCACTTCTAGTATAAAAAAATACTCTAGTTAGATCAAAGCTTCAATCCTTGCTTAAAAATTACACGCGTGAAGATATTTTTACAAAACTTAAATAATTCTCTATCAAACATCAATATCTTATATTTTTGTAAATATAGTATAAAAAATACGCTAGTAAGATCAAAGCTTCAATCATTGCTCATAATTTGCACACGTGAAGACATTTCTTACAAATTCAAAGAATCATCTACTGAACTTGAATATCTTACATTTTTACACTTCTAGTATAAACAATACGCAGCTAGTAAGATTAAAGCTTCAATCTTTGCTCATATTTTGAACCCGTGATGATGATATTCATAGAAAACTTAAATAATTGTCTAATAAACATCAATATCTCATATGTTTGCACTTCTAATACTAAAAAAATACGCTAGTAAGATCAAAGCTTCAAGCTTTGATCAGAATTTGCACGCGTGGTGATATTATTACAAAACTTAAATAATTGTATATTAGATATCAATACCTTATATTTTTGCACTTAAAATATAAAAATAAGCTAGTAAGAGTAAAGCTTTAATCATCGCTTATAACTTACACGTGTGAAGATATTCTTACAAAACTTAAATAATTATCTATTAAACATGAATATCTCACATTTTTGCACTTTCGGTATAAAAATTACTCTAGTTAGATCAAATCTTAAATCCTTACTCAAAATTTGCACGCGCAAAGATATTCATAGAAAACGTAAATAATCGTCTATTAAACTTCAATATCTCAAATTGTTGCATTTATAGTATAAAAAATACACTATTAAGATCAAAATTTTAATAATTGATCAAAATTTGCACGCATGAAGATATTTAAAAAAAATTAAATAATCGTCTAATGAACATGAATATCTCATATTTTTGCATTTCTAGTTAAACAATATGCCGCTAGTAAGATCAAAACTTCTATCTTTGCTCATATTTGAATGCGTGAAGATATTATAGAAAACTTAAATAATCGTCTATTAAACATCAATATCTCATAGTTTTGCACTTATAGTACTAAAAACACTAGTAAGATGAAAGCTTCAATCTTTGATCAGAACTTGCACGCGTGAAAATATTCTTACAAAACTTAAATAATCGTATATTAGATGTCAATATTTCATATTTTTTTCACTTATAATATAAAAAATACGCTAGTAAAATAAAAGATTTAATTATCGCTCATAATTTGCACGCATGAGGATATTCTTAGAAAACTTAAATAATCGTCTATTAAACATGTATATGTCATATTTTTGCACTTCCAGTATAAAGAATATGCTCGTAAAATCAAAGCTTTAATCATTGCTCATATTTGCACACGTGAAGATATTTTTACAAAACTTAAATAATCGTTTATTAAACATCAATATCTCCTATTTTTGCACTTTTAATATAAAAAATACGCTAGTAAGCTCAAAGCTTCAATCTTTGATTATAATTTGCACGGGTGAAGATATTCTTACAAAACTTAAACAATCGTATACTCCGTATTAAACATTAATATCTCATCTTTTTGCACTTATAGTATAGAAAATACGCTAGTAAGATGAAACCATCAATCTTTGCTCATAATTTGCACGCGTGAATATATCCATACAAAACTTAAATAATATCTATTAACCAACAATATCTCATATCTTTTTGCACATCTAGTATAAAAAAATACGCTATTAAGATCAAAGCTTTAATATTTGCTCATAATTTGCACGCATGAAGCAATTCTTACAATACTTAAATAATCGTCTATTAAACATAAATATCTCCTATTTGTGCATTTCTAGTATATAAATACGCTAGTGATATTAGAACATCAATCCTTGCTCATAATTTGTACGTGTGAAGATGTTCTTACGAAACTTAAATAATCGTCTATTAAACATCATATATCCTAATTTTGTACTTCTAGTAAATAAATACGCTAGTAAGATAAGAACTTTAATCCTTTTTCATAATTTGCACAAGCAGGATGTTCTTACAAAAAGCATTTATTAAATATCATTATCTCATATTTTTCCACTTCTAGTATAAAAAATACGCTAGTAAGATCAATGCTTCAATCATTGCACATAATTTGCAAGCGTAAAAATATTCTGACAAAAGTTAAATAATCGTCTATTAAACATGAGTATCTCGTATCTTGCACTTCTAGTATTAAAAAACGCTAGTAAGATCAAAGATTCAATATTTGCTCATAAGTTGCACGTGTGAAGATATTCTCACTAAACTTAAATAATCGTCTATTAAATATCAATATCTCATAATTTTGCACTTATAGTATAAAAATACACTAGTAAGATCAAAGTTTCAATCATGGTTCATATACAAAAGAACTACCATAGAACATGCATGCTTCTTTTAACACAACACATTACAAGAGTTGTATCAATCAAGTACAACTATTGTTATCTTATTCAAGGTAGCCATGTGGCTTAAATGACATAAACATGACAGCATAATGTCATAGTCGGTCGTCGTTCCCGACCTTGTAAATTATTGACCTGCTCCCTGTCCTTGAAATATAACGCCACCTAGCTAGTTGTATATTAATAGAAGCCCTTTTCTCTAGTTAGATTAATAGTACCTTACCATTCTCTTCATCTTTTCATTAATAAACGTGTAACGGAAACGGTATGTGATGTACCTTAGATGATTTGTGTCTAGTGCAACCGCTTTCGTTGGCGTGAAACAAGTAAATGTTGCAGTTGCAGAAGGTAACGGTCTATAAATGGAATCCTTAGGCACCATGAGAGAAGTTTATCCCCGTAGAAGCTCCCTAGTTCCAAGGTGCTTGCTGCAACCATCCGGCTTCTTAGCCACTTGGTTCACTTTACCATTCTGTGAGAAGGATCACTTTCTCTTATAATCTGTGGCATTATTATTATACATTAAAATATGTTTCTTTTAAAAACTGAAACATAGTTTTTAGCTTTATTTTTTTGGTGTTGGTTTATTGTGGCGACACCCTTCCACCATTTTAGTAGACGAGATACATAACATGGTCACATATCATCCGATAAATTGAATAGTGGTGCATGAAACTTTTTAAATTAGAAATTTCGAAGACGTGTCAAACGGTATGATGAACTTACATTTGGTTCAATCTTCCCTAAGCGAATACTTGTGAGGGGTAGTGCAAAATTCAGAGAACAAGCAGTCTCGCACAAATCTTCTTCTTTGAGACTGACATGAATAAGCCTTAGTGTCTTGGAATCCTCTCATGTAAATTACATAGATGAGTTCGTCTTTAGTATAAGCACTTGTGTCAACTTCTTGTTCTTGTAAGCACAAGAATACTTTACTTTAATGTATATAATGGATCAACAATTTAGCATCTTCCATGTTCGATTACCAGTAAGGTATGTGGCTATTCTTTCTTTGAAGGGCGTTGATGACATCATTAAACGCAGAAAGTGAGAGATTGATGCCTTTTCCTTCTTAGAGTATGCTTCCTGGCGCCTTTGTTTCTAGAACACGTTCACTTCCTCCCATGTCAACCATCCAAAGTTTGTTTGTGATCTTTCGCCTCTCAATGGCATCAAAACAGGTCATTGACATGCGTTTCATGCTAAAAAGGACGAATAATTTTTTAAAAATTCAAGACCATGATTTTAGGATATTAGATGTTGATTTCAAGAGAACTGGTACCAATGAGATCTACTAGAAACTTTATTGGAGTTTGTGGAAGCACTTGATCTAAGTTGACTTCCGAGTCTATAAAGGCTAATCGCATGGTTAAAGTTGCTAACTTGAATGGCTACAAGATTTTCAATCACAAGACCATTGGGGGATCCATTTGGATGGAAAGACTGCAAGAAATTTTTGATATATACAATCATCAAACTACTAAATAGAGGTATTGATTATGTATATATGTTGCCAAATATTATACGGTTTGGACTCACCATGAGGGCATAGGGTTAGGTTTTTTTTTTGTAAAAGGTAAAGTAAATAGAATAAATAGAGTATTTACAAGAAAGAGTCACAAAAAAAAAGATTGATTAGGATAAACGCCTAACTAAACCCAATCCTTACTATAATGCAACATATCTTTCTTGTAAATTACTGAATCACCAAAGTAACCAACTCCAATATCAACATGATCCAAATAGCATGTACAATTTAAAAAATAAACCCAGCCCTGTGCATAATGCTCCAAGAACCCACAAATCTGATACATTGAAGAACATGGCCCCATAGACTAGGTAACTGAATTCATAAGAATAAGAAAGCTTAATAAGGCAATAAAACAAAACCTGGTGCAAAAATGCAGAAACCTCTTCATTTTTATGACACTCAGCGAAGAAGTTTAGCTAGAATAAATCAAAATCCAAGGTAAACAACTTCTGAGATAATAAATCCAACCCTCAATGCACAGTCCCACTACAAAAATAGTTAAACCAAACACTAGTATAGGCCACATCAGGACCCCAATTGCAGTAGACCATAAGATCAGGAACAACCAGGGCTATACAAGTGATCACCTTACAAGCTAAACTCCCAAGTATCTCTAAAACTGTACCGAGTATCTCGTCAGAATCTGATGTCTAAGAACCTACATTATCAGTGCTTTTGGTTAGGAATAGAGTATAAAATTATAACCGATGTCTAGTTCAGAAGAAAAAAAAGAACTTACATAGGCATAGTCACGATCAACTTTCAATGGCAAAGATCCTCGAGCTTGATAACCAAAAAAGTAGCAGATAATATTAAATTTCTTCCGCTTTGTCACATTAGATATAATCGGCCAAAAGAAACATTATAGGACATCATCAGCAAATTACCTCTACTAAAAGCTGCACAAACACCAGAACCTGCAAGAGCGAATACAATGCCATGTGCAGCTACTATTTTAATGACTTTTAAACTTTTCATCAAGAATGGTAATATAAATGATGAATATCCATCATGAACATAGGTATCATATTGATCCTGATACATATACGAGTAAACTCAACTAGAAAGATGTTCGCATTTTATATCTCATTTCAATAGCAAACTTAGATAAGAAAAAAATAATACTCCGTGTATAAGGCATCTCATCTACATGCCAAGAAATATCAAACAAAGGACCACACACACAGCAGAAAATGAACTTTTAGTCTTTGTTGACATTGCGGAAAACAATATTACGCAAATCAAATACGGTGGTTTTAGATAGTAGTTAGCGTAAAAGCTGATATATCATTAGGTCTATCATATTTCTAGGCATAATGACTAAAACTGATTGTGACACTTTGCCCTAATAGGACAAATACATTAATTCAGACACATAACATATAACGCATAACACACATGTGCAGAAAACAAGTAACTTTTGACTTTTAACCTAAGTTAGAGCGTGTTTGGGATTTACTTTTTTTTCTATAGTGAAGCAGTTCGGCAACAAACTTACTATCATCTGCTCATTTTTATGTAAAATAAGTTGTTTCTAATGCCGGTTGGGATCCACTTGTTTCAAACTACTTATTTCACATAAAATAAAAATTACTGTTTTACCCTCATATCCAACCTTTAGCCCTTTATATTATACTGCTTTTCGAGTATTAAATTATGTTTACAGCATACACACAATCAAACACTATTTCCCAAACTACTTATTTTGACGTAAAATAAGTAGTTTCCTAATCCACTATTATAAAACACTCATTCATTACTGTATAACACTCCAAATGAGAAAGTAAAGCAATATCTAAGTGTAGGCTTCTGCACAAGCTATTTTGGATCGCTAAACTTAGTTTTTACTACAATAAAAAAACTACTCCATAGTTTGCAATACCAGTTCCATGAAATCCGGTTTTTATTTATAGTTTTACTGGTACTTAGCACGCAAGAGGTCTAAACAAGTACCTTGTAAAAACTTAACCAAGTACTCAAGTCTCCTTACACGGTCACAATTTGGCTTTGGTACAGCGAGATCTAATTATAATACCCAACTCGAAAATTTCATATAGAAGCCAAAACAAGTGATTTTCTAAATATGGGTAGGAACATCTGCTTACATCTTAAACATATGGTGGGAAAACATTATATTACCCAATTCATAGTATTTGGGCCTTTGAAAATGCCAACTAACTTGAGAAGGAAGATACTCTAATTAAACTTCTTCACGTGAAGATACTCTAATTAAACTTCTTCATGTGTGAAGATGCTACTAATATACTTCAATCATCAAAACTTAGTTTAGTAACATCAAAACATTTATTCCTTGCTTATAGTTTCACAAGTGAAGATACACTAATTAAACTTCTTCACGTGTGAAGATGCTACTAATATACTGCAATCATCAAAACTTAGTTTAGTAACATCAAAATATTTATTCCTTTATGATATTTTCTCATGTGAAGATACTTTTATTAAACTTCTTCACGTGTGAAGATGCTACTACTATACTTCAAACATCAAAACTTAGTTTAGTAACATCAAAATATTTATTCCTTTATGATATTTTCACATGTGAAGATACTCTTATTAAACTTCTTCACACGTGAAGATGCTACTACTATACTTCAAACATCAAAACTTAGTTTAGTAACATCAAAATATTTATTCCTTTATGATATTTTCACATGTGAAGATACTCTTATTAAACTTCTTCACGCGTGAAGATGCTACTACTATACTTCAAACATCAAAACTCAGTTTAGTAACATAAAATATTTATTCCTTTATGATATTTTCACATGTGAAGGATTACTCTTACTAAACTTCATTTAAACGTTGGAAGTGCTTACTTCTATACTTCAAACATCACAACTTAGTGTCAGTAACATCTCATAAATTATATATTCACTTTATGTTATTTTCACATTTGTGAAGATATTTCCTTATTAAACTTCTTCACGCACTCGTGAGATGCTACTACTATACTTCAAACATCAAAACTTAGTTTAGTAACATCAAAATATTTATTCCTTTATGATATTTTCACATGTGAAGATACTCTTATTAAACTTCTTCACACGTGAAGATGCTACTACTATACTTCAAACATCAAAACTTAGTTTAGTAACATCAAAATATTTATTCCTTTATGATATTTTCACATGTGAAGATACTCTTATTAAACTTCTTAACATGTGAAGATGCTACTACTATACTTCAATCATCAAAACTCAGTTTAGTAACATCAAAATATTTGTTCCTTTATGATATTTTCACAAATGAAGATACTCTTATTAAACTTTCACGCGTGAAGATGCTTCTACTATACTTCAATCATCAAAAATACCTCTAATAACATCAAAATATCTCTTTTCATGCACGAAGATACTCTCACTAAACTTAATCTCTGCTATAATCTACTTTACGCAAACTAATTAAGTCGCTTATAACAATCAAGACCTAATTCGTAATCTATACATTCAATATTTACAATTTAAACAATGATAATAACTTGAAATGCATTATTATTCATAATTCTACAATTAAATTATATCAAAAATAAGAAAAATAACACTTACTGATTTGAAAAGCTCATATTCTTCATTAATTGGAAGGGCTTTTCAGTTTTGATAATGATTATCATCGTGATTATTGATGGAGCACTGTGGTGACTGGTGTGATTGGTGATGAGTATCATGTTGAATGGTGGTTAATGGGGGGCGGGGGTTGTGACGGTAGGAATCGGTGGTGAAAGCTATGGTGGTCGGTGGTGAAGGGTTGTTTCTGTGTTCGTAATGAGTGTTTGTAATCAGAGAGTTTCTGGTGGGTTTCACACTCAAAATGGGTGTCTGTGTGTTTTTTTCTTTTTATTGTAGTCTTGAATTTAAAAAGGACGAAAATACCCTTATTAATATTTAATGTAAATTGTGAATTAATCTCCACCATTAGATCTAGAAAAAAGAGGGGTTAATGAAGGGTTAGGATCCCTTCTTTCCTTCTCACAAAAATCATCCTTCTCACTTGAACGCGCCCCTAAATATATATATATATATGTATGTATATATATGTATGTATGTATATATATGTATGTATATATATATGTATGTATATGTATACACGTATGTATGTACGTATGTATATGTATGTACGTATGTATATGTATGTACGTATACATATGTATGTACCTTTACGTATACGTATACATATACGTATACGTATACGTATACGTATACGTATACGTATACGTATATATATATATATATATATATATATATAGGTATATATATACGTATATATATATCTATATATATACGTATATATATATATATATACGTATATATATATATATATATACGTATATATATATATATATGTAAATGTATTTAAGCCAAATGTATCTTGTTTTGGGAAAAAGGGTTTATACCCGATAAATTGCTCAAATGATGTCGAAAGTTATGTCGAACAAATCTGCTCCTCAATGGTATCTTGTTTTGGGTAAAGGGTTTATAGCCGATGAAATGCTTAAATGATGACGAAAGTTATGTCGAGCAAATCTGCTCGCCAAAGTTATCTTGTTTTGGGTAAAGAGTTTATAGACGATGAAATGCTCAAATGATGACGAAAGTTATGTCCAGCAAACCTGCTCGCCAAAGGTATCAAGTTTTGGGTAAAGAGTTTATAGCAGATGAAATGTTCAAATGATGATGAAAGTTATGTTGAGCAAATCTGCTTGCCAAAGGTATCTTGTTTTGGGTAAAGGGTTTATACCCAAAGAAATGCTCAAATTATGACGAAAGTTATGTCGAGCAAATCTGCTCGCCAAATTATCTTATTTTGGGAAAAGGGTTTATACCCGATAAATTGCTCAAATGATGTCAAAAGTTATGTCGAGCAAATCTTCTCAACAAAGGTATCTTGTTTGGGGTAAAGGGTTTATAGCCGATGAAATGATCAAATGATGACGAAAGTTATGTCGAGCAAATATGCTTGACAAAGGTATCTTGTTTTGGGTAATGGGTTTATACCCGATTAAATGTTCAAATGATAACAAAAGTTATGTCGAACAAATTTGCTCGCCAAAGGTATCTTGTTTTGGTTAAAGGGTTTATATCCGATGAATTGCTCAAATGATGACGAAAGTTATGTCGAGCAAATCTGCTCGCCAAATGTATCTTGTTTTGGGAAAAGGGTTTATACCCGATGAATTGCTCAAATGATGACGAAAGTTATGTCGAGCAAATCTGCTCGCCAAATGTATCTTGTTTTGGGAAAAGGGTTTATACCCGATGAATTGCTCAAATGATGAAGAAAGTTTTGTCGAGCAAATCTGCTCGCTAAAGGTATCTTGTTTTGGGTAAAGGGATTATACCCGATGAAATACTCAAATGATAACGAAAGTTATGTCGAGAAAATCTGCTCACTAAAGGTATCTTGTTTTGGGAAAAGGGTTTATACACGATAAATTGCACAAATGATGTCGAACGTTATGTCGAGCAAATCTGCTCCCCAATGGTATCTTGTTTTGGGTAAATGGTTTATAGCCGATGAAATGCTTAAATGATGACGAAAGTTATGTCGAGAAAATCTGCTCGCCAAATGTATCTTGTTTTGGGTAAAGAGTTTATACCCGATGAAATGTCTAAATGATGACGAAAGTTAGGTCGAGCAAATCTGCTCGCCAAAGGTATCTTATTTCAGGTAAAGGGTTTATACCCGATGAAATGCTAAAATGATGACGAAAGTTATATCGAGCAAATCTGCTCGCCAAAGGTATCTTGTTTTGGGTAAAGGGTTTATTGTCGATGAAATGCTCAAATGATGATGAAAGTTATGTCGAGCAAATATGCTCGCCAAATGTATCTTGTTTTCGGTAAAGGTTTATAGCCGATGAAATGCTCAAATGATGACGAAAATTATGTCGAGCAAATCTGCTCGCAAAAGGTATCTTGTTTTGGGAAATGGGTTTATACCCGATAAATTGCTCAAATGATGTCGAAAGTTATGTCGAGCAAATCTGCTCCCCAAAGGTATCTTGTTTTGGGTAAAGGGTTTATAGCCGATGAAATGCTTAAATGATGACGAAAGTTATGTCCAGCAAATCTGCTCGCCAAAGGTATCTTGTTTTGGGTAAAGAGTTTATAGACGATGAAATGCTCAAATGATGACGAAAGTTATGTTCAACAAATCTGCTCGCCAATGGTATCTAGTTTTGGGTAAAGAGTTTATAGCAGATGAAATGCTCAAATGATGACGAAAGTTATGTCGAGCAAATCTGCTCGCCAAAGGTATCTTGTTTTGGGTAAAGGGTTTATACTCGATGAAATGCTTAAATGATGACGAAAGTTATGTCGAGCAAATCTGCTCGCCAAAGGTATCTTGTTTTGGGTAAAGGGTTTATACTCGATGAAATGCTCAAATGATGACGAAAGTTATGTCGAGAAAATATGCTCGCCAAAGGTATCTTGTTTTAGGTAAAGGGTTTATACACGAGGAAATTATCAAATGATGATGAAAGTTATGTCGAGCAAATCTGCTCGCCAAAGGTATCTTGTTTTGGGTAAGGGTTTATACCCGATGAAATGCTCAAATGATGATGAAAGGTATGTCGAGCAAATATGCTCGCCAAAGGTATTTTGTTTTAGGTAAAGGTTTTAAACCCGATGAAATACTCAAATGATGACGAAATTTATGTCGAGCAAATCTGCTCGCCAAAGCTATCTTGTTTTGGGTAAAGGGTTTATACCCGATGAAATGCTCAAATGATGACGAAAGTTATGTCGAGCAAATCTGCTCGCCAAAGGTATCTTGTTTTTGGTAAAGGGTTTATGCCCGATGAAATGCTCAAATGATGAAGAAAGTTATGTCGACCAAATCTGCTCGCCAAAGGTATCTTGTTTTGAGTAAGTGTTTATACTCGATGAAATGCTCAAATGATGACGAAATTTATGTCGAGCAAATCTGCTCGCCAAAGGTATCTTGTTTTGGGTAAATGGTTTAGAGCCGATGAAATGCTCAAATGATGAAGAAAGTTATGTCGAGCAAATCTGCATGCCAAAGGTATCTTGTTTTGGGTAAAGGGTTTATACCCGATGAAATGCTCAAATGATGACAAAATTTATGTCTAGCAAATCTGCACGCCAAAGGTATCTTGTTTTGGGTAAATGGTTTATACCCGATGAAAAGCTCTAATGATGACGAAAGTTATGTCGAGCAAATTTGCTCGCCAAAGGTATCTTGTTTTGGGTAAATGGTTTATAGCCGACGAAATGCTCAAATGATGACAAAAGTTATGTCGAGCAAATCTGCCCGCCAATGGTATCTTATTTTGGGTAAGGGTTTATGAAATGCTCAAATGATGACGTAAGTTATGATAGTTAAGTCGAGCAAGCAACTCGCCAAAGGTATCTTGTTTTGGGTAAAGGGTTTATACCTGATGAAATGCTCAAATGCCGTACGAAAGTTATATTATTTTTTTTTTTTCTTTTTATATATTTTTTTGAGCAAATCTGCTCGCCAAAGGTATCTTGTTTTTGGTAAAGGGTTTATACCCGATGAAATGCTCAAATGATGACGATAGTTATGTTGAGCAATTGCTGCTCGCCAAGGTATCTTGTTTTTGGTTAAGGGTTTATAGCCGATAAAATGCTCAAATGATGACGAAAGTTATGTCGAGCAAATCTGCTCACCAAAGGTGTCTTGTTTTGGGTAAAGGGTTTATACCCGATTAAATGCTCAATTGATGATGAAAGTTATGTCGAGCAAATCTTCTTGCCAAAGGTATCTTGTTTTGGGTAAAGGGTTTATACCCGATGAAATGCCCAAATGATAACGAAAGCTATGTCGAGCAAATCTGCTCGCCAAAGTCATCTTGTTTTGGGTAAAAGGTTTATACCCGATGAAATGTTCAAATGATGACGAAAGTTATGTCAATCAAATCTACTTGCCAAGGTCATCTTGTTTTGGGTAAAAGGTTTATACCCAATGAAATGCTTTAATGATGACGAAAGTTGTGTCGAGTAAATTTGCTCGCCAAAGTTATCTTGTTTTGGTTAAAGGGTTTATACCCGATGAAATGTTCAAATGATGACGAAAGTTATGCCGAGCAAATTTGCTCACCAAATGTATCTTGTTTTCGGAAAATGGTTTATACCCGATGAAATGCTCAAATGATGACGAAAGTTATGTCGAGCAATTCAGCTCGCCAAAATTATCTTGTTTTGGGTAAAAGGGTTTATACCCGATGAAATGCTCAAATAATGACAAAAGTTATGTCGAGCAAATTTGCTCGCCAAAGGTATCTTCTTTTGGGTAAAGGGTTTATACCCGATGAAATGCTCAAATGATGACGAAAGTTATGCCGAGCAAATTTGCTCGCCAAAGGTATCTTGTTTTGGGAAAATGGTTTATACCCGATGAAATGCTCAAATGATGACGAAAGTTATGTCGAGCGATTCTGCTCACCAAAGGTATCTTGTTTTGGAAAAAGGGTTTGTAGCCGATGGTGCTCAAATGATGACGAAAGTTATGTCTAGCAAATCTGCTCGCCAAAGGTATCTTGTTTTGGTTAAAAGGTTTATACCCGATGAAATGCTCAAATGATGACGAAAGTTATGTCGAGCAAATCTGCTCGTCAAAGGTATCTTGTTTTTGGTAAAGGGTTTATAGCCGATAAAATTCTCAAATGATGACGAAAGTATAATCATATGCGATTCCTTGCCTTCTCACATCACAACGTCATCTCTTGTTATTTGAGGAAACACAAAATAAAGCAGATTTGTACGCGAGTAGGTAGTACTACTACACATAAAATCAATGAATATGCGGGACAAACCAAGCGACCCAAAAAAAATGTATAAGATGATCTGAAAGAAAACGACAAAATGAATATCGTAGCGTCGCTCGCAACCAAGAGTAAATCATATCCCATTATATACGCGAGTTATTAATCTATATAAGGAGAGTATTCACTCAAATACATATCTACCACGGATGACAAATAGAGCTACAAGATTGAATGACGAAAGTGTTAGTCGAATGCAAAATCTTGCATCAGTCAAAGGTAATCACACATTCATGCAAAATGAAATAATAGAGACGCTGACACACAAGAAATTCCCATGCGTCTCTCAGCAACGACACACATAATATACGTTAGCCTTCAAGAAACAACAACGTATCTTGAGTTTGGGTAGAAAGCGGCGGAGATTCTCTTGATTACCTACGCAGACACCAATGTGAAAGACTGCATCAACTTGATTGACTTGATAAGTTATTAAGTCAAGAAAACAATTTATAACGATCAAATTTGAGCAACACACACAAAGGTTATCATGGTGAGTTTGGTACAAAAGGGGTTTGAAGAAAAACAGCATTATCAATAATGACTCCATAGTGTCATTAACCTGTGTATAAGTTTAATGTCTCTAGCGTAGCTACGATATCTACTCGCCAAATATGTATCTTGTATTTGGACAATTAATAGGCTGTGTGTAGCCGATGAAATGCTCAAATGATGACGAAAGTTATGTCGAGCAAATCTGCTCGCCAAAGGTATCTTGTTTTTGCTAAAGGGTTTATACCCGATGAAATGCTCAAATGATGACGAAAGTTATGTCGAGAAAATCTGCTCGCCAAAGGTATCTTGTTTTTGGTAAAGGGTTTATAGCCGATAAAATTCTCAAATGATGACGAAAGTTTTGTCGAGCAAATCTGCTCGCCAAAGGTATCTTGTTTTGGGTAAAGGGTTTATACCCGATGAAATGCTCAATTGATGACGAAAGTTATGTCGAGCAAATCTGCTTGCCAAAGGTATCTTGTTTTGGGTAAAGGGTTTATACATAATGAAATGCCCAAATGAGGCAATTTCTGGCCTCCTAAACAACTCAATCAAATCCATCTAATTCTGTCTATTCTAAATAGTTCTTTATCTTAACCTTGATTGTTAAGAACAAATCGATTGCATAGGATCCGATTGTTTTGTGTTAGGTCGGTTATTATTCTTTATTTGGTCGAATCGCTATATATTTCAACCTAGCTGCGATCTGGTTTTATCCCTCTAATAATCGATCCTTGATCGATTTTTTAGGGTTTTAATCTTTCGTGTCGCTTGGGTTTTGGTGCGTTCAGGTTATATCATTAAGGTTGTGTTGTGGCTGTGATTTTTGAATCACTAACGAAACCCTAATTTAGTGGCTATCTCCAAGCCATAATTTTGGGTTTTCTCCATTGACGATTTCCTAAAACCCTAAGTTTTTAGGGTTTGGTGCTTTCACTTTGATTTTTTGTTAGGCTTCGTTTGGCAGCAATTGGAGAACCGATGTGGAATACTTGCTATAAATCCTCTGTAAGGGTTTACTTCATTGTCTGGTCACGCAATAAAAATCTCTTTTGCAGTAAAAGACTATGCCTGTATGTGGCTGATATAATTGTGGTTGATTGTGAGATGGATAAACAGGATTCACATTCTTAAATCGTATATTCGAATGGAAGTAAGGAAGTTAATAACGGCTTGCTGGAAAAGGTCGTTATTATGGAATATTTGCTGCCAAAAGGTTTAAAAAACATTGATGGTAAAATACTGTTGAAGGAGATGGTAAAACCAATGGGTGCTCGTCGGTTGTGATGAGGTTCTCTGAAACGATGACAGAAAGTGCATGTAGTGATGGGCATGATGTTATTGTTGATTTAAGCAAGGTTGAACATTCACCACAAGCTGTTGCAAAGTGTCCGGTTCATGATGATGGTACACGTCTAGTTCATGGGCGTAATGATACTAGGGTTAATGATCTAAACAGCCATACTAATGAAGAACCCTCGTTGAACATTTAATTTCACCGGCTGTTTGTTTACCTATGGAAGCAATTGACGAAATCAAAGCTCGGTTTGTGAATACTTTGTATGGGTTTCCTGTTGGTAAACGTTTAGCATCTTGTTCAACAAACTACCATCACCTACAATTCTAAACATACCATAAACTCTAAACTATCCTCCACACAATTACCCAAAATTACTGCCATAAGACAACTTCACACAAAATTGACCATAAAATTAGGATATCAAATGAGGGTTCTATTTTCTAACGAAAACACAAAAAATCACAAAAAAGTAACAGACACATTTCAGGAATAAAAGCACCACTACTACTAGAACCCCAAAGCATTTTTAATAATAGAAACATTTACCAGCAAAAAGGAAAGACATTACAAACCTTAAACTTAAACACCAACATTAGAGTTATATCACAACAACTCCTATCAATAGAACCAAATAACAATCAGACTCTTCATATCGCAGGGTGGGGGGGGGAAAAATGTGTAGGGCTTAGTGAGGGAAAAAAAAAAAAAAAAAAAAAATAAAAAAAGAAAAGATAACAACACCAACTAAACCTATCCATCCTTGATCTGGCAAATGCATTCCAATCAAACGAAGAAAAAACATAGTGCGTCACCTAACACCATACAGATACTCCCAACACTCACCGTTCATAAGCAACCTCTTCCATATCCACAGCTAAACCACCCATTTTAGAACCTGATCTAGCAACTCTATCCTTGAAATTCACTTGAGAAGATTTACCTAACATAGATCTATGCTTCATCGTATCACCAGACTCAGGATTCATAGTACGAGTGGTTTTTTTAGGTTTAAGAATCGAATCCACCTTTTTAGCAGGTGGGATCTCATTAGGAACGAGATTAGAAACTAGAATGTTTTCTTTCATGATTTTAGAAACGAAAAACCATACTCAATCAATGGATCTAAGCACAAACAATCGAAATAACAAAATGAGGTGAATAAGAGCACCATTACACAGTGAAAAGGAGTATAACAACAATTTGAAAATTGATATAGAATGAAGTAACAGACAAAGATGTAAACATTTGAATAGGCGAAAGGCGACATTAAATGTATAAAAAACAAGAACAAGATTAAAGTAAATACAAAAATGGATCTATTAAAAGTCACATGATGAACAGTACAACACCATATCCAACATAGGTGAAATCGCCCATATTTTGGAGAGAGAAATAAAAATAAATGAGATAAAGAAAGTTATGATCGAGGCAAATTTGACATCAGCGCGCCACAAAAGGCGTATCTTGTTTTGGGTTAAAGGGCGAACTTATTACCAACATAAAATGTGCTCAAAATGATGCACGATAGTCAATGTCCGGCTGCCAATCTGTTGCTACGCCAAAGGGTATAGTTGTTTTAGAGGTAAACAGGGCTTTACATACCCATGAAAAGCTACAAATTATGAGCGAAAGGTTAATGTCTAAGCAAAATCCTCCGCCAAAGGTCAACTTGTTTTGGGTATAAGGGTTTTTTAATAGCCCAGAAGTAAATGGCTCCAAATGATTGAACGAAAGTTTATGTCGCAATCTGCTCAACAAAGTCATCTTGTTTTTGTAAAGGATTTATACCCGATGAAATGCTCAGATGATGACAAAACTTATACTAGCAAATTTGCTCGCACAAAGTGTTTCTTGATTTGGATGAATGGATTATACACGATGAATGCTGAAAATGATGACGATAGTCATGTCGTGCAAATCTGCTCGCCAAAGGTATCTTGTTTTGGGTAAAGGGTTTATACCCAATGAAATGATCAAATGACGATGAAAGTTATTTTGAGTAAATCTGCTCGCCAAAGGTTTTTTTGTTTTGGTAAAAGGTTTATCCCGATGAAATGCTAAATAATGACGTAAATTATGTCGAGCAATCTGGCTCAGCCAAAGTAACAACCCTTGATTTGAGGGTAAAAGGGTTAATACCCGATGAAATAACGCAAATGATGACAAAAAATAGTGTCAAAGCAAATTTGCTCACCAAAGGTATCTTGTTTTGGGTAAAGGGTTTATACCCGATGAAATGCTCAAATGATGACGAAAGTTATTGTCTGGCAAATCTTGCTGCGCCAAAGTCCATCTTGTTTTTGGGTAAAAAAAAAGGAGTTTGGTACCACAGATGAAAAATCAAATGTCTCAAATGTATCAAAAAAGTTAATGTCACAGCAAATTTGCTCAGCCAATGGTATCTTGATTTAGGTAAAAGGGATTATACCTTGATAAAAACGCTCAAATGATGACGAAAGTCCATGTGTCCGTGCAAATCTGCCTCTGCGCCAGAAAAGGTATCTTGTTTTGGGTAAAGGTTTATACCCTAAGAAAATGATCAATGACGATGACAAGTTATTTTGAAGTAAATCTGCCGCCAAAAAAAATGTAATTTGTTTTTGGGCGAAAGGATGTATACACGATGAAATGCAAAAATGTTGACTAAAGTTCAGTCGAGCAAATCTGCTCCGCCAAGTTAAAATTATGGTGGGTGACAGTTGAGGGAGAGGCTTAAAAGGCTAGATTGTATCTTGTTTTGGGTAAAAGGTTTATACCCGATGAAATGCTCAAATGATGACAAAAGTTATGTCGAGCAAATTTGCTCGCCAAAGGTATCTTGTTTTGGGAAGGGTTAATACCCCGATGACATGCTTAAATATGACGAAAGTTTATGTCCGAGCAAATCTGGCTCGCCAAGTCATCTTGTATTTGGGTAAAAGGGTTTGTACACCCGATGAATGCATCACAATGGAATGACGCAAAGTATATGTACGAACAAATTGTCGCCAATGTACTGTTTTGGGTAAAGAATTTTACCTGATATAAATGCTCAAATGATGACGATATGACATGTCTTGAGCAAATCTCACGCCAAAGTATCTTATTTTGGTAAATGGTTTAATTACCCAATGAAATGATCAAATGATGACGAAAGTTATGTTGAGCAAATCTGCTCGCCAAAGGTATTTTGTTTTGGGTAAAGGGTTTATACCCGATGAAATGCTAAAATGATGACGAAAGTTATGTCGAGCAAATCTGCTCGCCAAAGTTATCTTGTTTTGGGTAAAGGGTTTATACCCGATGAAATAGCTACAAATGTATGACAAACAAAGTTATGTCGAAGCACAACAAATCTATATGCTCATTGCCAAAGGTATCTTGTTTAGGAGTAAAGTACAAGAGTAGAACAAGACGAAGATGCCATCTGTGAGAACAAGAAAATATGGAACATTCCTCTAACAAAGAAGTTTTAAATTTACTTGTGGATAATGACGAACTACGTGATGATCAAAGATGTGTTCTTGAAAGCTAGTTAGCCATATAAATGATGAGAAGAGACATTATATTAAAAACCCTAGTTATTTATATATTATTTTTTTGGTAAAAGGGAAATTCCTCGGTAAAATATATTACACCAAAAAATAGTTAAGTACAATGGAATGTGGCTGAGATGCCACATTAACCTCAAGCTACACTTGAACAACTAAAGTTCCTTGAGACATGCCCCAAACAACCTAACTAAACAATACATTAACAATAAAACCAATAGGAAAGAACCACTTGAGGGTACAAAGCGCCTCAAAATCATCCCGAAGCAGCATCATAGGATATAGACAGCCAACCGGTCTTGCCTCCTTAAAAAACCTTCCCAAGAAAAACCCAAAGGAAAAACCTTGGAGAAGGAAAAATGAGTACAACAACCGGCGAGCACTCCACCTTGATACCAACTCTAAACGCACGAACCAAAGAAAACTCACTATCCATAAGCATAATCATCAATTCTGAGATGGACCAATAAGAGAGGTATGCAACTTCCAAAGATGAATCAACATCTAAACACTCGTCGTCTTCTTGAATCTACAAGTAAGGAGCTTGAGACGAACCATAGACATAATGATGTCAATGACTTGGTGTTGAGATCTTTTCTTCTTCATAGAAATCCTGTAATTCCGCTCTTGCCAAATAAAATATCACGAGGCAGCAAACACAAGTTTAGCAATAACACTTCTAGCCGACCGCATCTTAGCCAACGAAATAAGAAAGTCCACAATCGAATTAAGAACAGAAGGCATATTAGCCATGCCCGTGAAGCGCTTCAAGTGCTCCCAAACATGTAAAGAAAAAACACATTCAAAAAATAAATGGTCATGTGAGTCCAGTTAAGTCCCGCATAAAGGACACTGAAGCAGATTTAAGTTAGTATTACTACTAACATCCCATTACCTTAGAGAATCCTGGGTCTTGAGCTTGCATTTAATAACCAACCAAAGATGTACAACATGACGAGGAATCTGATAAGAAAACCAAACCACATGAAACCAATCCACATCATTATTCCTTGGCCGAATACAGTCCCAAACGAAAGCCACAGAGAACTCAGAGTCCATGTTGTTACGATCCCTCCATATAATACGATCAACAGTATTAGAAAGCTGAGGAACGACAATATTAACCAAACCAGGGTATTTCAGATTCCATTCATTAGGCCAACCCCAAGAACCATTATCAATAATATCTCAAACCTTTGCATTTAACCGAAAACCAACACTATAAATATCACGATTAGAAATGACGCCCTCAATAGGACCTATAGAGCACCAGTTATCAAACCAAGCAAAGTCGTGGCACCATTCCCAAGACGGTACCAGATAAAAGGACGAACCAATTGACGAACTTAAAGAATCTTGCGCCATCCCCATGACATCTTACCACGTAAGGGAATTTCCTAAAAGGTGCGACCATTAAGTTTATAAGTGTGTATCCATTTAACCCATAAGGATTCCTTATGAGAGAGAAGACTCTAAATATGAGAAGAAATAAGAGCCTTATTAAAAGCTTCCAATCGACGAATACCAAGACCACCCTCTTTCTTAAGTAAACCAACATCCTCCCACGCAACCTTAGTCTTACCCTTACGCATCTCACCCTGACATCATAAGAAACCCCTTGTAACTTGTTCTAATTCCAACATAAGGCTAGAAGGAAGAATAAAAACCGAAGCCCAATAAAGATGCATCAAAGAAAGGACAGAACGGATGAGTTGAGCTCTACCCGTCAGGGATAAGGATTTATTTTTCCAATCACTAACCCTTCTCTTAATCTTCTCAATCAGCTTAGAACAATCATGATATAAAAGCCTAGAAGGAACTAAAGGCACCCCTAAGTATTTAACAGACAGCTTACCTTCATTAAAGGGGAGAATGCTAAGAATATCCAACTTAACATAGTTAAGCACATTACAGAATTAGGCAGTGCTCTTAGGCAAACTAAGGGTGACGCCCAAAGCATTTTTAAACTCCTCAAGCGAATCCATGATAACCCGCGCAGAATTAGCATCACCATGAGCAAAGAGAAAAAGGTCATCAGCAAAACATAAGTTGATAATATTAAGTTTAGAGCAGTACCGATGATAAGTGAAGCTATTAGAGTCACGAGCCCGCCGATTTAACATAAGAGTAAGAACCTCCATCACAAGGGTAAAAAGATAAGGGGACATAGGGTCACCTTGTCGAAGACCACGTTTACCTTTGAAGTAACCGTGGAGACTACCATTAATACTTAGGGAGAAAGAAGTAGATGTAACACACTCCATAATCCAGCCAATCATGCAAGGATGGAAACCAAAACCAACCAGCATATCATGCAAAAATTTCCAATCAACCGTATCATAAGCCTTTTGAATATCAACCTTGAAAGCACATCTAGGAGTACCTCTATCCAGATGATAATTATGCATAAGCTCTTGAGTCAGAAGAATATTATCCGATATGCGTCTCCCAGGCACAAAGGCTGATTGGTTCAAACTTACCAAATCCGACAGGCTCTCTTTCATCCGATTAGAAATAATCCTGCTAATGCATTTAAAAAGAACATTGCAACAAGAAATGGGACGATAATCATTAATTCTTATAGGATTGGTAACCTTCGGGATCAAGGCGATAATAGTGTGATTGAGTTCTTTGAGGAGAACTCCATTAATGAAAAACTCCTTGATCGCTTTAGTCACATCACCCGCAATAATGTCCCAAGCTTCCTTAAAGAAAGCAGCAGAATAACCATCCGGGCCCGGAGCTTTATTATCCCCCATAGAGAAAATAGCTTCCCGAATCTCTTTATCTGTAACATCACGAACCATATGATTAGCAGTATCAGTAGTAAGCTGTTTCCAGAAAAGATCATTAGTATCAAAATAAGAAGGAACTCCCTGTTGGCCAAGAAAA
This sequence comes from Tanacetum coccineum, assembly GCA_026074375.1. Taxonomy (NCBI): domain Eukaryota; kingdom Viridiplantae; phylum Streptophyta; class Magnoliopsida; order Asterales; family Asteraceae; genus Tanacetum; species Tanacetum coccineum. The sequence continues at coordinate 39,153 of BQNB010014539.1, forward strand.
GCCGTGTAGTGATCAATAAACGCCACAGGGACCTGCTCTCCATCAACACAAGCACCCTCATTAGTAGTAACACTATCAATACGATTCCTAGTCGCTTGGCTCTTGACCACTTTATGAAAATAAGCAGTATTAGCATCACCAAGCTGAAGCCAATCCACCTTAGCCTTTTGACTGAGGAACCGTTCTTCCATTAGAAGAGCATCATTAAACGTAAAAGCTTAAACCAAAGGAATTATATGAAGGATCGATTATTCGTTGATACGTCTTATAAGTCAACGATGTAAAGTTTTGTATAAAGTGGTAGATATCGCTACTTTTCTTTGTAAAAGTATGTAAAGTATGGGATGATTGGGAGTTGACCGTTACGGGAACGCCAACTTAGGTTGTTGTTTTTTATCTATGATCAAGACGTTTGTGTAAATAGTTGTGTCTTTTTCATTGTAACAGTCGGGAAAAGTGTCTAGCAACTTGTACCTTATTTGTTTTGGACTTAGTCTATTTGCTTCGTAAATTTTTATTTAACAACAATTTATTTCTCTTTCCTAATCATTAACCTTGAGTTTTACTAGAACGAGGATGTGATCGAGTCATGCGTGTCTATTCCGTCGTTACGGCCATGTATGCGTGATTCAGCTGCCTTGTTGGTTTATTACTTTTGGTGAAAGTTAGAAGATCCATACCCTATATCATTCTTCATCCTAACCCTTGGTTAAACTCGAATGAGGATGTGATCGAACACACATGTATATTCTGGCGTTACGGCCTTGTATGTGTGATCCAGCTGCCTTGTTGGTGTGGTACTGTTGGGATTTATTGATTTGATGATACAAAAGGATCAAGATCGACATCATGGAATTCTAGAAGATGGAGGATTCTAGAAGACCTGCTTAAAAAGATAAAGATCAAGATTAGGAAAGATTTAGTTTCCTAATACAATCAGGTTTCCTTTGTAAGTCTAGATGGACTCTATATATAAGAGATCCATATACATTGTTTGTGCATGTGTGTTAATCATGTTTTAGGAAACACCAACGATCTCACCACTTGAGATCGTTCCCTTTTGTACGATCTACATGAGATCGTTTGAGCCCTAAGGTCAAGGTGTCTTTGATCCTTGTTATAGTTAGGTAACACGCTCTATCATGATCAAATAGAATTAGGGCTTATGTGAATGTAAACCTTGTTAATAACATTGTCTTTGTTTACATTCCGTTGCGCAACAATAACTTTTGGTATTTTTATATATTATAGATCCTAGATAAGTTCTAAACGATCTTCACAATTGGTATCAGAGCCAAGTGGCTCATGATCTAGGATCTACAAGGTTTTACAATCGAAGAAAGAAGATTTTGTATTCAAAGAAACCTAAAAAATTCGATTTTGGTTTCTATTTTCGTCACTTTCTGCACAGCTGTGGTAAAAAGGGGATATCTCATTCGTTAACCGTTGGATCTTAACAAAATTTTTATTGAAGGTTCTTTACTTATAAAGGCATATTCTCATTGAAGGGATTTTCAATCTGAGCTTTTAATTGAAATATATAAATTTTTGAAATCTGCTGCAGAAAAGTTAAAGTTGGTATGGTTTTACTTCTCTTTCATCATTGTTTTTAATAGTGTTCTTGTTATTGTTATTGGAAGTTTTTCTTTGAACACTTGGGTATTAAAGAGAAGGTATTAAGGAATGAAGAGGATAAAAAAGTTTGTGAAAAATAGGGTTTTAATTCTTAAATCATTTTTTTCTGGAAACCCTAATTTCTAAAAACCTCAAAAGTTGATGATGAATACGGAGTGTAATCACAGTAAAGGTGATATGAACGTGGAAGCTAAGAGTTCAAGTTCAGGTTCTTATGGAAAGTTTATTGAAGTGGTTATCATGTTAATACTGATTGGAAGTTACTACTACTTCATACATGGTTACTACTACTCTATAACAGTTAATACCGCTGCACTAAGTTAATGCTACTAATGGAAAGTTAATACTGCTAGTGTATGTTTACTACTGCTCAACCATTTTAATGTTGCTCTTCATTGTTACTACTGCTTGGTATCGATTACTACTGTTAGTCATTTTTAGTGCTGCTCTTCATGGATGGTACTACATGGTATTCGTCACTACTATTGGTTAGTTATTCGTATAGTTCTTATGGTTGATTCTTATACTTTTGGTCATGAGATGGCTAACATATTGGTTTCAGGGGAAGAATATGATAAAGTGTTTAACCATTTGGATATGTTAAATGTACCATTTTAGGGGAAGGTTTTCACTTGTGTAAAACAAGTTAAACCTTATGTAAGAATATTACTACTGCTAAGTCATTATTACTACTGCTAGTTTAAGTTTCTACTGCTTGAATTAATTATTTGTAGTGTACGTCATGGAGGGTAATTTAAGACATTGAAAGCTTGGATTAGAAGTTTAATATATGGTTTGTAGTTGTAAAGATCAAAGTTGCATATGTTCATAGTCCCCTAATAGATAATGACAAAAAGAGAAAGATGTTACAGTGATGATATGATATGATTTGCAACTTATTAAGTGTGGTGGAATGGCATGGAACAAGAATTGAAGGCTTTATTATGTTGAAGAAGTATCAACAAGTTCATGAAGATCTTAAGTAAAGGGGAAGATTAGAATCGGTTTCATTTATGGAAGATCAGATTTGAAGATGTATAAGATGTTTAAGTGATCATGTTGAAGACAAAGCTTATTATTCAATAGAGAAAGATGGCTGAAGATTAGGCTACTATAGATCATCTTGGAATCAGTTTACTATTTGTTTTCTCATCATCAAATAGGGGAAGATTGTTGGGATTTATTGATTTGATGATACAAAAGTATCAATATCGACATCATGGAATTCTAGAAGATGGAGGATTCTAGAAGATCTACTTAAAAAGATAAAGATCAAGATTAGGAAAGATTTAGTTTCCTAATACAATCAGGATTCCTTTGTAAGTCTAGATGGACTATATATATAAAGAGATCCCTAGACATTGTTTGTGCGTATGTGTTAATCATGTTTTAGAAAAACACCAACGACCTCACCACTTGAGATCGTTCCTCTTTGTACGATCTACATGAGATCGTTTGAGCCCTAAGGTTAAGGTGTCTTCGATCCCTGTTACAATTAGGTAACACATTCTGTCATGATTAAATAGAATTGGGGCTTATGTGAATGTAAACCTTGTTAATAACATTGTCTTTGTTTAAATGCCACTGCGCAACAACAACCTTTGTTATTTTTATATATTATAGATCCTAGATGGGTTCTAAACGATCTTCACAATTGGTATCAGATCAAAATGGTGAAGAAGTGTTTGTTGCAGGGCAAAATAAAAATGTTGTTGAAGAAATAGTTAATGTTGCTCAAGTTAGTATTGTTGCAACAAATGTTACAATACATACTAAAGAAATTACTTTGGCTCAAGCTCTGGCTGAACTAAAGAGCACAAAACCCAAAGCTAAAGGGATTGTTCTTCAAGAGCTAGGTGAATCTACAACAACAACAACAACAACAATTTCTTTAAAAGGTCTATGACACGACAAAGGGAAAGGAATATTGGTAGAACCTGAGAAGCCTTTGAAGAAGAAAGATCAACTCAAGCTTGATGAAGAGATTGCACTTAAATTACAGGCAGAGATTGATGAAGAGGAAAGAATTGCCAGAGTTGCAGAAGAAAAGATTGATGAAGCCAATATTGCTTGGGATGACATTCAAGCAAAAGTTGATGTTGATTACCAGTTGGCTGAAAGACGGCAAGCTGAAGAACAATAGCAGTTCACATTTGAAGAAAAATCTACATTGTTTAAAGAACTCCTAGAGCAAAGAAGAAAACATTTTGCAGCTAAAAGAGCAGAAGAGAAGAGGAACAAACCACCAACCAAAACTCAACAAAAGAAGATCACGATTACTTACCTTAAGAATATGGAAGGCTGGAAGCACAAAGACTTGAAATCTATCAAAGTATTGTTTGACAAAGCTTTCACAAGGGTAAACATGTTTGTGGATTTTAGAACTGAGTTGGGGGAGGGTAGTTCAAAGAGAGAAAGATAAGAGTTAGAACAAGAGAGTACTAAGAAGCAGATAGTGGATGAGGATAAATACACGGCAGAGCTTCAAAGTTTAATAGAAGTCATTCCAGATGAAGAAGAGGTTGCAATTGATGTTGTACCTTTAGCTAACAAGTCTCCAAGTATTGTTGACTGGAAGATCCACAAAGAAGGAAAGAAAAGCTATTATTAAATAGTGAGAGCTGATGGAAAGTCTCAAATGTACAGGATCTTTAGTCAAATGCTTAAAAGTTTTGCCAAGGAAGATTTGGAGGATTTGTACAAGCTGGTAAAAGCTAAATATGGATCAACAAGACCAGTGAAAGACTTAGATTTTGTATTATGGAATTATTTGAAGACAATGTTTGAACCACATGTAGAAGATGAAATCTGGAAGTTGCAACAAAGGTAGAAAGTTTTAAGCTGGAAGCTATTTGACTCATGTAGAGTGCATTGCTTGAGTTTGCAATCTGGAATGATTTACATGATGGTAGAAAAGAGATATCCCCTTACACCATCTACAATTACAGATATGCTGAATAATAAGCTTCAGGTTGATTATTTTAGTGAAATGGCATATCATCTTCTTAAACTTCTCACAAGTGTTTGGAAGCATCCTCCTGGTGATTATGGAACTTTTAAATGAATAAACTTGATTTTAGAGATAAATATCAAGTTTAGGGGAGGATTGTTGGGATTAAAATCCTTCTTAATGCTGCTAGTATTACTGCTGCTCTTATTGA
>BQNB010014539.1:55568-74921 GCA_026074375.1 Tanacetum coccineum
CTTTTTTTTTGGCAAAACTCTAGGGTAGAAATTGTAAAAAACTAAACTAAAGGGTAGGCGGGCTAACTATTAACAATTTACACTACAATGAAAACGGGTACCCTTTAATTTTGAGAAAACTACAAAACAGACCCTACGCTTATGGCTTAATTTTGGCTTATTAAAAATTGAGAATCAGCAAAAACTTAAAACTACAAACTTGTAAAAGAGCTTATTCTCTACAACATTAATAAAAGGACTTTCTACTTTTAACAACTCAATAAGCTAGAAAATTAGCCTTTCAAATTCTGTCACAGAAACTTAAGCTTTAAGAGCTTTTTTAGAATTTGGCTTATATCTAGCTTATTTCTAGGTGAAAATGAAAAGCAAAAGAAGCTAAATGTAGCTCAGGTTGTGTACTAAGGATATCTAAGAAAAAATTAGCTAAGCTTTAACAAAAATAACAAGAGAATTGAACTTAAAAAGTGCAAGTTTTAACTTAAAACTGAGATAAGCTTTTCTTAATAAGCTAAAAAGCTTAAAACTAAACCCTAACAGCTGAAAATTTGAAAATAAGCTATGCTATTGATCTTGAATCAACCTAGATAAAAGGTTTTTCAAACTTACAACTAAAAATGAAAATCAAAGTAGAAAATAGGCTAGAAAACTAAATGCTGCTATACTACTTTTCAGGTAAAAATAAGCTATGCTAAAAGCTTGTAAATGAAAACTAAAGACTTATCTAGATTAAGCTAGTGGAGTTCTATTACTATGCTCAATTCTAAGTTCTACTTCCTACTTCCAAATTCTAAAAAATGACTATAAAATGAGAAGCAACAGCAGTATAAACTGCTGTTTGCTGATGCAATTGGCAATCAACTATAAAGTGCAGGCTAGGCTTTTAGTTTAACATGCATGTATTCACCCTCCAAATGTACCTAAATCTATATTGGCTAAAATTCAACTCTTAACTTCTTTAAATCTTCTAACTCTAAATCAACTTGAACCTTAAAACTGCCCTGGTGCAAGAGAAACTTATTAAGCTCTAAAATTTTGAATCTTACTAACTAACTTCTAAAACCTGTTTAAAACTTAATCATATAACCTAACTTAACTTTATAAAGAATTTTGACAAAATGCTGTTGACTTTAGGAGTCAAACACAGCCTAATCCAAACACTACTTAAGTTGGATGTCTAAACTAATTTGTTCTTAAGAATCTATCTTTAAACTAAAACTGTTAAAACTTTTTAGCTACTCTCACTAATTCTGTCCTAATTAAGCTATTTGAACTCTAATATTCCTAGCTTATTAATAGGATTAATCCACTTTCTCTCCTAGCTTATCACTACTTACTATGACAGATTTAGTAAAAATGAAACTAATGAATCCTAACTACAATTTCCTAAAGACATTTGTATCTATTAACTAACTAAGCAATTTTAAACAAGACTAAACTCACAAAGAGACAATGTAATGAGCTAAATGAAATAAGTTTTGTAAATGCTAAAATGAATTATAAAGGATTAAACCTGGAATTGAAGTCTCAGACCTAGCCACTCTATTTGAATGAGTGGCTTAAACAACATGAACCTATTGGCTACCTAGCCTCTAAACCATTGAGCTTTAAAAGCTCAATAAGCTATATGAAGCTTAATAGACCTTGTAGCTTTCAAAATCGAACACAAATGCCTCAAGTGATCATGCTTTGACTTAATATGATAAGAATGAGTAAATGAATGTCTAAAAACAGACTTTTAACTAAATTCGAGCTTATGAACAGTAATAAGCTCAAATGAGCTTATTGAGAACTTATTGAATAAAAACGGCTTAGAATTGAAAATAAAACTCAAAGAAACTTGTAAACTGAATGTGATTACTCAATTGATGAAGTACAAGCTTAAAGAAAGAGAGTACAAGAGCTTAAAGCTGTTTTGAAAGTAAATTGCTTAAAATCGACAAAATCACAAACTGAAAATTAAGAACTCTAACTACTACTAACTACTTGGTTACTTCTAAACCTTCTTCTTCTTTTATAAGCTGGGGAGCTTGTTTGTTGTGCTTCTTGTGTTTGTTTTGTGAGAGCAAGACCAAAAAATCATCTAAACCGTCCTTTATGCCTTGGGGATTTGTGGGATTGCCAAATAGGATTAGGTTTTTTAGTGGAGGAGGAGGGGCGAGTTTGTCCATGGGGAACTTGGGGTTACAGGGTAAAAGCGGGGTGGAGAACCCGTGAGTGGGTTTTGTGTTCAAAAAAAAGCGGGAAAAGATGTTGTGAAAGGTTAGGGGAGAACAGGGCACAAGTTTAGGGGATTTGCACAAATGGCCCCTCATAGTGTAAGTTGTTATTGCACCCACGGTCCTTTTTGTTATATAACTTTGGGGACTTGGCAGAACAAGTCCCCAAGAGTTATATCTCTACTTGCACCAACCGTCCTTGGGATATACAAGTGTGGGGAGTTGGCAGTTTTGCCCCCCCACTTGTTACTTTGCTCAATTGGCAATTTGGCCCCTCTCTTCTTTTCTCCCTTTTCCTCTTATAAATATTAGTTTAGGGTTTTGGCAATTTCAACCCTTAAACTTATATTTCTTGACTTTTTGACTTTTTTTGGCTTCGGGGTTGACTTGGGTTGACTTTGACTTTGACCAGTTGACTTTTCTGTTGACTTTTTGACTTGATTGACTTTTCGGCTTTGATTTGGCTTTGTCTTTCACAGTCTTTTCCATTCCGAGTCCGGTTTTGTCGTTTTGGCTTTGTTTTTTGTCCTTTTCTTAGTTATCCGTTCCTGCACAATACAATTAGCAAAACAAGCATATATTTGGCATTTTAAGTCCGTTTTTGGTTATTTTAGCTCGTTTTTAAAGGTAAAAGGTATGTGTAATTAAGCACATACCAAAATCCCCCATACTAAGGTATTGCCGTGTCCTCACGCAATGTTATGAAGTAAACATTTACGAAAACTAAGAATCTCAATCCCCCTCGACTAATAACTTTGAAAAGTAGCAAAGTGTTCGTCAAGGGAAACTAAAGAATCAAAAGCTTCGACAAGTCCCGTTTTCACCATTTTTTATTTGTCTACTAACTATCCCTAATATTTTTGGATTTTCCTTTTTCTTTTCTCGACTTCCTGTTTGACTTCCTTTATTTTATTAACACTGGGATCATAGAATGAGAAACGCCCATAGAATAATCTACGGATGTCCTGACGGATAAATTCATCGTCCCCGATTTTTCACTAGCTCCAAACCAAGCAATTAAACAAGATCATTTGTCAATATAAGTCTAAATGCTAAGCACTCATACTTATGACTTGTGAACTTTTAACTCCCAACATGGATATATGATTTAAATGTGTGTACTCATTTCAACTCAACCATAGATCAACTTATTTCCATAGTCGTGATTCAAGATGAATCATGACTCAAAGCAACAACTTATTAGGACCTTGTAACTTGATTTTAAAGAACGAGATTTTAACTGTAGAACTTTTTGCAACATCTTCATCATTATAATCATAAGTTCTTAAAGCTAGGAATGCGTTGCTTAGTTTGAACACCTACCTAGGCCTCGCTCCCTAGTAGGATATCACAACCAACGACCGATGTTCTTAGTTTGAAAACCCACCCCGTTGCTAGCGTAGTGGGAAATCACAACAACACCTTCTTCCTAATATGGCTAAGGATTTGTGTCTTAGTTTGAACCCTCACCTAGACCTCGCTTCCTGGTGAGATATCACAACACACCAAATCCTTAGAAGTAAAGATGTCTTAGTTTGAACCCCCACCTCGTGGTTAGCGGAGTGGGATATCACGACACATCTTTTACTTGCTCCATATAATCAAATGTATGCTTCATTGGCAATTTCAATTTCATGCATTTTTGCATTCATTACTAATTCATGCTTCTTTGGCATTTTAAACTTCGAATTATTAAGAACAGGAAAACTCGGTTTAAAGAAACAATTTACAAATTTGAAGCTTTTTCTAAAAACATTGATTGGACTTAGTTGAACTGAATTGAGTACGTATGATTAGGTGATTAGAAGCTAATGGGAGAAAAAAAAGCCAAGTTACTCATTTAGTTTTTGTTCGCACATAAAAATTATGTTTAACTCTTATCACTTCTTTTCTTCACCTTTTTAAAATTCGAAGCAAGCGAATTCGCTGAAAGCTTAGCCTATAAGCGGTAGTTGAGGAATAGTAGGGCTCAAACCGCCGATCGAGTCAAAAATTAGTTTATTTTTAAAACATTAGGAAAGCCAAAATCTGTGAAAAACACTTTTTTTATTTTTGAAATTTTTAAATTTTTTCAATTTTGTGCGTAATTTTTGCAAAAAATTTGGTGGTAAAAACGGATTGCGTGATACAACGACTGCAAGCAAAAAATCAAATCGAAGATCCCCCCATATAGAACTATACATCGCTCCTCGAGGATTCATAGGGGTTCTCTACGTAAAATCTTAAGGCCGTTTATGAAGTGTGCCAAAAGATAATGTTAGTTTCGATTAGATTTGGATATGTATTCCAAAATGATGCTGAGGATGTGAAAACTCATGTGGATACTTGAGAGTTTTACAAACCGGAAATCCTGGACATACAACACTAAAGCACACAATACAATGGACAAAATCACGGGTAATGGAAAAAACTAGCTTCTCACACAAAAACACTTATTTATTACTATTACTGATAAGCATGGGGTGCCTCCCACGAAGCGCCTTGTTTTTGTTAACCGAGTCACAAGCTTGACTCGACCCCGAATTTATTGGTCCATGGGGGAGCAAGTGGAAGACAAAATCATCATCGGACTTTCATTCAAGCGGTTTGGATAAACATTGATTATGAAAGTTCCACTCCGATGAGATACATCCGGCATAAAAGAATGATCAAATGGAAATGCCGGGGTCAAAAATGGTATCTTCATTCCTGGTGGAGAGAAGATATGGAGGGACAACGGGATACGTGAGAAAAGCAAGAAAGATCCATACAACATAAGCGAAGAGAGAAGATTGGTCATCCTCAAGTGGTACATTCACATTAGTCGTAGAAGCATTCTTACGAATCCCGAGGTCAATAGAAGTCAAATCTCCCGGATCGGGCTCAATCTTAAATTTGAAACATTCAAGTTCCGGGAGAGGCATGATGTGAGTGAGTTCATCGGCGAACTCCTCATGATTAAAGTCACTCCTATCGGCAGGAGGAAACTGATCATTCGAAAGATCAAAGATAAACGAATCATATTGAGAAAAATCAACATGAGTAGTGGTACTGCCACTACTCCTCTCTTTAAAATGATCGTTATCAACGTAGAAAGCTTTATAATCCGGAAGAGATAAATCAGAACGAGTAGTGGGACTGCCACTACTAATCTCTTCTAGATTAAAGCGGAAAGTTTCAGATTCGGGAATAGAATTATCAAAGGTGTTAGCCTCTGATATGTGTTTAATTACACATACCATTTTTCATATTAAGCGGACTTAAATGACTAAAAACATGCCAAAAATACATTGTATCTTTCTTAATAGAATCGAATTATGTAGCTTAAGAAGATGATATTCAACAATTTTTCGACGCAAGATGATATCGTTTATTGATTGTTTAACAGAATATCCATCATCAATCATTCAACTTTCGAGAAAGATGAAACTAATGTTCCTACCACCTCTAAGCTGACGATACTCAACATGGACAGTCTGGGCGGTGATGCATCGACATAATCGTTATTCAGCCACTCACGTAACGGAGTATTCGTCATCACACTTGAATCGCAATTATCATAGTCGTCAGAAATTTGACAACAATCTCATACATGTTCATTGAGAGCATTAAGACGGGGTCAGGATTGTTACAACAGAGGCCTACATCACACACACTGTCGGGGAAATACCCTCGGGCTCACTTGGGATTGTGGACGTATGGTCGTGTCACACTAGACTTTAGTTACTTAGTCAGATTCCGTTGCGCGAATTGTGTCAAGATGCTCGTCCGCCAGTTATTGTAGAGAGTTATCGAGGGTTCCATTAGTTTAGGTGAAACACGGGGATGTGATTGCAATGGGAGATTGTACTTCGTCATCATCGTAGCTGACAATGGGAATCAGTTCATCATGTTAAGGTATTCGATCTTTGTAGCGTATGAACGGACTATCCTCGCCGCCGATATTCGCTTTTTACTGCTCTTCCTTTCTTTTGTATGGCTTGACCAACCAAATCACGTTAAGGTTGTCATTGGTTTTTATAGCTTATTCTGGAGAATTGAGAAGGCCGCATGTTTGGGAATTGAAAGAGAGTTGGATGATTGATGGTATTCTGAGCCAGCGGGGTGAGTTGAACTTGGACAAAACCAAAAGAATTTGATTCACTGGCAAGATTTTTTGCTCATGATGTAGTCTTTCATTCATTGGTTGACATTGCGAAAGGTCTTCATGACGGATCACCCCCGCAAATTTTCACAAACAAAAGATATTGTTGGTGGAAAACTCATGTGAAGTTTGTGGCAAATAGATCGCAAAGTTTTGATTAGCAAATATGGTTCCTGATGTGTGTAGACAAACGGGCACTTGTGAGTTGTGGACGAATCGTAACCGTATATGAGAATCATTCCCACATAACTCACGAGGAGTGAATGGTACGTTTTGTGGTTGTGGAGGAGGTTTACAACACTTGGAGAATCGTTTTTGAAGAGTACGGAATTGAAACAGTGATTTTGTGTTCCATTTCCGACTTTAATCTCATAAAAACAAACTCCATTCGTACTTCATTACGAATGTTCCGACATTGTTGCATGTATGAAAGACATTGATTGTTGCTATACTTTGCCAAGTATTTGTAGAGTGGCCTCACCAATGGTTTGTTTTTTGCATGGGACTTCCGGATTAGAGATTAATTTGGAACTTTTGTTGAGGACAATTCATACCCGTGTCATTGAGCACCATTTCTCAAAAGAAACTTGACACGTGCTTCGTCGACAATAGATTCAATTTAACGAATCCCCGCACTCGTTGTGTTTCAACTCAAGATGGTCTATGCTTGTAGAGAGGGACTTGGTGAGGATTTTTCACAGGGTGTTCTGATTGATGAAGACGATTGGCGCTCGATGGAGCATTTTTTTAAAACAATTTTAATACTTTTTAAAATAAATTTTTATTTTTTACAAACAATTTTTTTTTATTTTTATAATGTATTTTATGTTATAATGGTTTTATGAATTTTTAAATTTATTATTATAGTTAAGCAACGTTGTGGTTTGAGATAAATTTGTGGGTTTGTGTTATTGGTGTGTGGATAGACTCAGGAATGTGGTCTTGGAAGTCTGTTTTGAAAAATTTCATTTTCCATCACAGTTTGTGTAACAAACTTCCATAAATTTAGCCTTTCGTAAAAGAGCTCAATACCTGTGCACAAATACGGGACCATCAACCGGTGGTTCACATCCTTGCACAAGTCTGAGGGGGGTTTGATCAAGAATCTTTGTCTGTTCAAGACTGCCCCTTGTTCGAACAACCCCAGTTTGAAGTGTACAAAACTTCCACAAGAGAGTGCCTTTTCTATAATCGCGCCCCGTTTTAAATTGGATTTCAAGCGAATAATCGAAAATGAGTCATATGGAAAAATTAATCATTAAAGATGGAATAAGAATAAGAATTAAAATGCATCCGAGAAAAAGAAGATTATGAAATTTTTTGGTTTTTCCTGTCTATAATATCACATATTTATTGTTTAAGATCGGAGCTCAAAATGAGATAATGACAACTAAAACCAATAAGTGAATAGCTCGTTTCACGGTAGCTCTTTAAATAGACAAACGCAATAAGTGATTACGCTGGTAAGGAGCGGGGGAGGGTGGGGGAAAGCGGGTAAAGCTCTATAAAAAATTCCTATCTAAGCTCTTTGGTAGGATTCGTAGTTCTGGAACAATCCTCCTTGTACCCTCTTATAGTGTGTTTATCAATTGAAAGGTGAGACGTTTAGTGTTCACAAGTGATACAAAGGGCAAGTTTTTTAAATATTGTGTGTAGAGTTGGGAGCAACTAACAAGTTCACCGGGAAAGATTATTATGTAATAGGAACAACCCTCCTTATACCCCTCTTATAGTTTGTTTAACTTTCAAAGGTGAGCCGTACCTCGCAAGTGACACAAAAGGCAAGTTTTTAAATCTTTTGTTCGAGTTGGGAACCAACAAGTTCACCGGAAGTTATTATGATAATACCTCAGTTGAGAATATTATATTTTGGTATTTTACCAATTTGTGAATTTTATTTCTTTTTTATGAACAATGTTTTTATATTTTTGGTTTTTTTTTTTTTTTTGGCTTTAATCTGATAATTATACTAAAAGAAATGAAAAATATTTTTGTACTTTTTTACATTTTTTTTTTTAGATAATATGCACAGATTCAAACACAAATGCTCAACAGCAACGATAGTCGGTTTCACAGCCTCCCCGGCAACGGCGCCAAAAATTGATTGGTGAAATTCACACCATATATATATATATATATAATATAATAAAATATAAAATATATATATAAGTCTAAAAATCAACAAGATCAATGATACCGAGAAGTAGTATAGAGTGTTCCCGGGTCGTTTATCCCCAACGAGGCTGGAATGGAAAATCGATACAATCGAAGATTTGAGTTTGAAGGAAGGAATTAGTTTGGGAAGTTGAAAAAGTCAAATTAGATAATAACGAACTAAAACGTTTAAGAAAAACCTAGAAATTATGAAATTAAACTAGAAAACGAGGGCCCGAATCCCGAACAAAAGGGGGAAAAACCTAAAATCTTTAAAAATAACCCTACGAAGAAATTTTTGCTTCTAAACTACTCTACGGGACAAATAACGAAGAATGAAAAAGACTAGACCGAAAACGGAGTTCGTTTGACCCAAAAACGAGTCAAGACAAAATCCCGCACCCGGACCGTTCTTTAAAAAGTAAAAAGTTGTAAAAATGACCCTACGAAAATTTTTATATTTTTCCTACAAACTAGATGACAAAAGAAAATTTTCTAAAAAAGCAAAATATTTTTTTGATAATTTTTGTATTTTTTATGAATTAAATAAACTTTTAACGAAATTAAATTATAAAAAATATCAAACTATTTCTAAAAATTCTGAAAAATTTACAAAAAATGCTTTACACTATGATTGATCTACGAAAAATAAGAAACACAAGTTTTGCTTAAAAATAAGCCCGAAAATAAGCTGTTGCAGCTTATAGGCTTATAAAGCCAAAACCACTATAAGTATCAATGCCCTTGAGTCTTTAACGAAAAAGACCCAAGGGCGCAGTGGTAAGAGTGGTGTTATAAAGGGGGATGTATCGCTTGGTCCCGGGTTCGAGTCTTGCTCACCCGGGCCAAGTGTCTTTCCCCTTTTTTTTATTTTTCGAAAAGTCTAGGGTAGAAAGTGTAAGAAACCAAAGTAAAGGGTAGGCGGGCAAACATTTGGAAATTTACACTACTATGAAAACGTGTGCCCTTAAACTTTGAGAAAAGTACTAAACAAACCCTACGCTTCTAGCTTATTTTTGGCTTATTGAAAAATGAGATTCAGCAAAAACTTAAAACTACAAACTTGTAAAAGAGCTTATTCTCTACAACATTAATGAAAGCACTTTCAACTTTTGGCAAAAGAATAAGCTAGAAAATAAGCTTTTTAAATCCTGTTACAGAAAGTAAGTGTTTTAAGAGCTTTTTCACATTTGAGCTTATTTCTAGCTTATTTCTAGGTGAAAATGAAAAGCAAAAGAAGCTAAATGTAGCTCAGGTTGTGTACTAAGGATATCTAAGAAAAAATTAGCTAAGCTTTAACAAAAATAACAAGAGAATTGAACTTAAAAAGTGCAAGTTTTAACTTAAAACTGAGATAAGCTTTTCTTAATAAGCTAAAAAGCTTAAAACTAAACCCTAACAGCTGAAAATTTGAAAATAAGCTATGCTATTGATCTTGAATCAACCTAGATAAAAGATTTTTCAAACTTACAACTAAAACTGAAAATCAAAGTAGAAAATAGGCTAGAAAACTAAATGCTGCTATACTACTTTTCAGGTAAAAATAAGCTATGCTAAAAGCTTGTAAATGAAAACTAAAGACTTATCTAGATTAAGCTAGTGGAGTTCTATTACTATGCTCAATTCTAAGTTCTACTTCCTACTTCCAAATTCTAAAAAATGACTATAAAATGAGAAGCAACAGCAGTATAAACTGCTGTTTGCTGATGCAATTGGCAATCAACTATAAAGTGCAGGCTAGGCTCTTAGATTAAAGTTCATGTATTCACCCTTCAAATGTACCTAAATCTATATTAGCTAAAATTTAACTCTTAACTTCTTTAAATCTCCTAACTCTAAATCAACTTGAACATTAAAACTACCCTGGTGCAGATTTTAGCCTTTCAAACTCAAAACTCTTAAATTCTTCAAACTAAATCTTAAAATCTATTCAACACTTGATAAAATGACTAAACTCAGCTTAATAAAAGCTGTTGACAAAATGCTTTTGACTTTAGGAGTCAAATACAGCTTATACCAAACACTACTTAAGCCAAACTGTCCCACACTATTTGAACTTGAAACTGATTTAAAAACTAATTCTGTTAAAACTTTTTAGCTACTCTCACTAAAACTAACCTAAGTAAGCTAGTTGAACTTTAAAAATCCTAGCTTATTAGGAAGATTAAGCTAGTTTCTCTCCTAGCTTATTACACTAAAAATGACAGAATTGAGTATTTAGGTTCTTAATGCACTAAAACTAAAACAACTTAAGACATTTGAATCTCTAAGCTAGCTAAACAAGTTTAGACAAGCTTAAGCACAAAAAGAACAATAGAATAAGCTGTTTGATTAAGCTATCAAATCTAAAGCTACAATGAAATCAAGAAAATGAAACCTGAAATTTGTGTTGTCTCAGAACCAAGCCACTCTATCTGAGTGAGTGGCTTAAAAACTTGAAACCTAATGGCACCTTGCCTCTATTCCCTGAGCTAAAAGCTCAATAAGCTAGTATTAGCTTATTTCTCTCTTGAACTTCAAAATTTGAACACAAATGCCTTAAGTGATCATGCTTTGACTTAAAATTGACCTAAAAGAGTAATGAATGACTGAAAACAAGTTTTAACTAAATTTTGAGCTTATGAACAGTAATAAGCTCTAAAGAGCTTATTTAGAGCTTAATGAGTAAAAATGGCTTATTATTGAAATCAAAGTAAAAGTAAACTTTGAAAATGAATGTCATTACTAAGATGAATGAAGTACAAGAGGAAAAGAAGAGAGTACAAGTGCTTAAAACGTATTACTAAAAGTTTGAAAGTAAATTGCTTAAAATTGAGAAAATTACAAAACTGAAAATTAAAACAAAAACTACTAACTAACTACTTCCTTACTTCTAAACCTTCTTCTTCTTTTATAAGCTGGGGAGCTTGTTTGTTGTGCTTCTTGTGTTTGTTTTGTGAGAGCAAGACCAAAAAATCATCTAAACCGTCCTTTATGCCTTGGGGATTTGTGGGATTGCCAAATAGGATTAGGTTTTTTAGTGGAGGAGGAGGGGCGAGTTTGTCCATGGGGAACTTGGGGTTACAGGGTAAAAGCGGGGTGGAGAACCCGTGAGTGGGTTTTGTGTTAAAAAAAAGCGGGAAAAGATGTTGTGAAAGGTTAGGGGAGAACAGGGCACAAGTTTAGGGGATTTGCACAAATGGCCCCTCATAGTGTAAGTTGTTATTGCACCCACGGTCCTTTTTGTTATATAACTTTGGGGACTTGGCAGAACAAGTCCCCAAGAGTTATATCTCTACTTGTACCAACCGTCCTTGGGATATACAAGTTTGGGGAGTTGGCAGTTTTGCCCCCCCACTTGTTACTTTGCTCAATTGGCAATTTGGCCCCTCTCTTCTTTTCTCCCTTTTCCTCTTATAAATATTAGTTTAGGGTTTTGGCAATTTCAACCCTTAAACTTACATTTCTTGACTTTTTGACTTTTTTTGCTTAACCCTCAAACTTATATTTCCTTCACATTTTGACTTTTGCTTTTGTCGGTTGACTTTGACTTTGACTTTGACCAATTGACCTTTTCAGTTGACTTTTGGACTGATTGACTTTTTCGGCTTCAGATTTAGGCTTTGTCTTTCACATTCTTTTCCATTCCGAGTACCGGTATTTGTCTGTTTTGGCTTTGTTTTTTTCTCGTCTTTTTCTAAGTTATCCTTTCCTCGCACAATACAATTACAATTAGCAAAACAAGCATATATTTGGCATTTTAAGTCCGTTTTTGGTTATTTTAGCTCGTTTTTAAAGGTACAAGGTATGTGTAATTAAGCACATACCAGGTATCTTACTTTAAAAATAAAAGTAAACAAAAGGGTTTATACGGGGGTTAACTAACCAGTGTAGTTAGTTAATATCACAACATATATAGGCTTTTTAGGTGTAATCCTAGGAATTTAGCAGTTTAGAAAATTGTCACTCCATCTATTTAAAATAGTACTTATTATTGTGGTCTTGAATAGATATACTAAGCCAAGTTCTAAAGTCTACAACATCACCGACACACTCATAATTTTGTAGAATTTAGGTAAACATTTGGACACGGATAGGGCTAAATTCTTACAATATCTAACAAGGGTTATGTGTGCGGATTATGTAGCTAATAATTTCACAAAAAGTATGCTTGAATTTTTTTTAAAGTTAGGCATAATTTAAGCATTTTATTGTGAAAATATGGACAAGTAAGCGTTCTAATTCTTCTCCCCTCACTTGAAGTATACAACGACCTCATTGTATAAATATAACATTAAGGACAAGAAATTAAAAAAATTAAAACGAGAAACTACCCCGAGATTCGCTCAGTATGATCATCCATGTTGCGTTTATGAGCAAGAATGTGTGTTGTAAATGCGGATCTAGATGCCAGCATGACTACAACACACCAAATTCCAGAATATAAATACTCCACCAAAGTCGTCATTTTCGTTCATTCAGGTCCTGTATAAGATATAGGAAAAACCAATGCAATTCTATCTCTGGTATTTAACGGTTAGAAAACAAAAAATAATAATAACAAAAAACTGTACATGAAGTCGATACGCCGTATCCCAAAACCAAAATACGCCGTATTGAGACCTGTAAAAAGTATCTGAGGTACGGGTCAGATTGCCAGATACGACGTATCATATTCATGAATACGCCGTATAGACAATCTAACAATAATGTTTAAATGCGAAAAAATAAAGACTAGATAACGTCCAAACAATCAATACGCCGTATCCATTGAGATTAGATACGCCGTATCGAGAGTCTGGGAAGACAGACTCGATAAAAATTGAAAAATAACATTTCGGGTTGTCTCTCGGCAAGCACTTTTGTTTACAGCGAAGTCTTTAAGTTAGACTTGTCTTTAGCTCTTCATTTAGTGCGTTTTACGAGCCATCCTTGATCCTTCTTGCGAAAAATTTCATGGTAGACGCTTAACACAATTCCTTCGGTTCTTTTCCAGGTATCATACTCGCATGTGTTGATGGTAATGTATTCTTCATTAGTACCAAGCGAGTACCGTGTTACTTTGAATTTTTTAGATTTACACACCCCATCATTGAGCTGTTCATTCTTTTCATCATCAATAACCGAGAT
The DNA here is from genome assembly GCA_026074375.1 of Tanacetum coccineum. Classification (NCBI taxonomy): domain Eukaryota; kingdom Viridiplantae; phylum Streptophyta; class Magnoliopsida; order Asterales; family Asteraceae; genus Tanacetum; species Tanacetum coccineum. The sequence goes on from BQNB010014539.1 coordinate 69,171, forward strand.
TTCGTCCAATTCATTGATGTTACGCCCATAAAACTTCAGATTATGCTTTTCAAAACATTCTTGACTTTTTTTCGAACGTACAAATGTTGTTCCCTTCTTGAGCATTAAAATAAGGTTTGAAAAACAGGTCAGAATCGCCGTTCAGGTGGTTTTTGTTGTCAAATTCTTTCCATTCGTCGTCTCTTGATACAATGTCATCCATCAATACTTCATCATCACCACCTTTTAATTAATTTCAGTATCGCCAGGACTTTTGTAGTGTAGTCGACTACATCATCCCCATTTATTCCGTTGAAAGCGTTATCTAGTAGTATTTTCAAAAATTCATCACGAAGTTTGAATTTAGCATTTTTGTTGAACCTTGGTGTAGTAGTAGTCGACCCATAGTCCGCTCGAACTTCCTCATTGTATTCTCCTGAAGTAGGTTCCGTCATAGTATTAGATACAACTCCCATGATTGAACTTTAGTAACTAGCACACCCTGAAACCAAGGTCAAATATCAGTAGGATTTGCTCTGCAGAAAATCAAGTACGGAAACAAAATTCGAGAATCTAAAGTCTGCTGTTGTATCAGGTGATCGATATGCCGTATTCAACGGATTTGAAGACGTCGTATGGATCTGTTGAACAGAATACGCTGTATTGGTTTAGAAAGGTGATACGTCGTATTCAACTTGACTGAATACACCATATCGATTGTTTGACCAGAACAATGTACATAAAACAAAAATAAAACAGAAAAGTAAAACAAAGAGACAAACAAAATTATAAAAACTTTAGGTGAAATGGATGATTTGACACAAAAACTCAAAAATAAAAATTTTACACTAATTAAACTACACTAAATCTAGATTAATTAAAAGTTAGAACTAAAATACATATAAAAAAATTAAACAACTTCACTCCCCAGTAGCGGCGCCAAAAACTTGATGTGTTGTTATGCGTAGGTATTATTTATTATCAAGTTTTACATATATATTTTGCCGACATTACCTAAAAACAACACTAACGGGCAGTGTACCCGATTAGTTGTAGCTTCGTTGGTAAGTAGAGTGTCGATCACTAAGAGCGAGAGTGTTAATTCCTAAATCTATGAGAATTTTAGTTATCTATGTTAGTTTTAATCTATCTAATCTTTGTTAAGCCTAATTCTAACGGGTATAAGGGTTTTTCAGTCTGAGATACTAGCACGGGTTTTGTGGTAACTTTAGACACGATAACACACACAAGCAGATAATCAGAAGATAGAAGAGCGGTCAAGCCAATTTTAAGGAAACTATATTAACCATGATTAATCCAATTAAAACATAGGTTTGTTTATTAGTGAAATGATTGACTTATCTCGAAGGGCATATCATTCCTAGATTTAGGCGGTACTTATTCCTAAAACCTAGACACGCTAATTCTGTCACAATTAAATGCATCCGCATAAAGCAAGAATTTGTTGATTATAATCTATCTTAGGAGACTAAAATGGTGATCTTATTAAACCCTAGCTCAACGAAACTTTACTAACTTACTGCTTAATGACTCTTTATATACTAGTAGTCCACTGTCCAAGTCCTTACCAAGGGAATCGGAACGTCATTTATTGATCCTAGGTCACCTTCTAGTCCAACTTGTTCACTAAACCAATGTCAAGGATAGGTCATTATTTGTGATCCTATGATTCTAGATATATAAATTATGGATATAGAGAGCTATCCTGACATCTAGCTAGCATGATATTTTGCATTCCTAGATCCAGTTGAATGATAAGTCGCATACTTAAGCATGTAAACAAGTATAAATTGATAAACATAATCAACAATCAACGATAAATTAAGCAATCGAGATAAAAAACCAAACATTTAAATCTTCATAAACATGGCTAAGACCTAAAGGTATTATCCCATAACCATTGTAATGATTACAAGAATAATAACCGAATCAACCAAGGTAAACTAACCAAGTTAAAGGAATGATACCAAAAATCTAACGATTATCAAAGTATAGATGATTACAAGGTGTTTCCAATGGAATTAAGAACATTACTTGACCTTCTTTGCTCTTCTTGCCTTCTGAAAATCGACTTTTGTGGTTAGTGTATCGAAAATATGTTCAAGCATACCCTAAACTCGTGTTTAGGGATTTGTATTTATAGTGTCTGGAAAATCATCGATACGCCGTATTGGTTGAGGTCAATACGGCGTATTAGGGGTTTCTTGGAGTAGGGACTACATTCAACATCTTCCAGAATCTTTAAATAATCTTCAATACGGCGTATAGAATGTTCTGGATATGGCGTAATGCTCTTTAATTCTTCGTGGTTTCTAGTGAAGTACAGGCACAGATATGCTGTATCTTCCTTGATGGATACGGCGTATAGGTTGTCAGAACAGTATCTTGAGATTTCTTTGATTAAGCTCCAAAATGCGTGCCTTTTAGCATATCTTCACCAATTACTCCATAATTACTGCAAATAACAACTTTAAGCAATTAAGTACCAATTTATGCAATAATTATACAATAATGGGTAAGAAACATGGGATAAATGATGCTATAAAAGTGACATTATTTGATGTCATCAGATACTCAGGAACATTATACCACTACTGAAAAAGAACTTTTAGCGGTAGTATATGCTTTTGATAAATTCTGATCATACTTGGTCATGTCTGAGACGATTGTCTACATTAATCATTATGCTTTAAAGTATTTATTCAGTAAACAGGATGCAAAGCCAACATTGATCAGATGTGTCCTATTTAGGGGTGTTAAAAAAAACCGTGAAACCGACGAACCGAGCCGAACCACTAAATCCGAAACTGAAAAAACCCAAAACCAAAAAATCCGCTTATCATGGTTCGGTTTTGGTTTTTACTTTTAGATATCCACTGTTAACCGAACCGAACCGTGCATATTATACATGATTGTTTTTTAACTAATATTCAGATAATTGTACAAGTATTTACCGATTATTGCAATATGTTTATTGTATAACGACTTTTTAGCTCATAATGTAAACACTTGTAAAAATCTATGTGTGAAAATTGATTAATGTGATCGTAATCTATAAACGTCGAGTAATATTTTTTTTGTTAATATGTTATATATGAGTATTTGAATGCAATTATTGTAACGAAATACTTAAGTTTTATATGACTTATAAAATCAACGTCATTTAATTTTACTAGAAAGACATTTTATGTTCTAGACCATGTTATTTTTTATACGATTAAACTCGATTAAACGTGAAAAATAGTTAATCGTGACCCGAACCACGGGTAACCGCTCACTTTGGGTACCCGCATGTCAGGTTACCCGCCTAATACGGTTCGCTTTCGGATAGTAAAATTAATTACCCGCCCCGAGACGGATAGTTTAAATCTTTTAACTAACCAAACCGAATCGCCCCGTGAACACCCCTAGTCCTATTACTTCACGAATTCACAATCAAGATCAAAGACAAAAAAAGGAACTGAGAACCTAGCTGCAGATCATTTGTTAAGATTAGAAAATCCAGAACTTGAAGAGTTGGACGAGGAAGCAATAAGAGATTCATTCTCAAACGAACACTTGCTGGCAATACAAATAAAGAAACCAAAGAAAGATCCATGGTATGCAGACAGGGTCGTCCCATGAATTTTGGGTGCCCTGTTCGGTTAGTAAAAATTGGGTCCCTTAAACATGAATACTTTAAATACTAGTATAATTTTTTAAATTGATAAAGTTGCAACATATGGAAAATAACTTTAAAAAATCTAAAAACAAATTAGTGAATCACTCTAATAAATAGCTATATATAGTGTAACTTATTTCTTGAACAATGCAATTCTCCTCGCATTCTTTGAAGCAAAGTTGTTGATTAAAGCTTCATAATCAACGCTCTCAAATAGTCCGTTCTCAATTGCTATTAATGCCAATAATTTTAGTTTTGTGAAACTTCTTTTTGCCACGGTGACTGGAATAGTGAGCAACACTCTATATGCAATCATTGCCTTAGGAAAAAAGTCATGTTCTTTTAAATAATTCATGTCCTCAATTAGAATATTTATTGCTCATTTCATCAAAAGTTTGAAACCTATGAACATCTAGCGGAGTAACAAACTAACATGTATATATTCATTCTTTCAATTCGAACAATCCTAATGAGTTACTTTTAGATTTTAGATAACTTAAAAAGGAAAAAATATCATGAAATAGTTAGCTAAAACAAAGGCATAAAAAATCATAAAGCAATAAGCCCATAAATTAAAACAAATATACTTGTATGTATGGTGTAGACGTGTAGATGCAGTAGCCACAAAGACAATTCATCAAACAATTAAAAACTAATAAAGGAAGAAAAAGGTATCTTGTAGATGCACCACTATTAGATTAATTAAACAAATACGACAACTAAAAAAATATCAGAGGCTTTAGAATTTAAGTTTGACTTGGAATTGGAGAAACCAACAAAGTTGGGAATTGAGCCCTATCTAACACATGTAAATAAAATTTTGGTGCCCCAAAATAAAAATGGGCCTGTGCATTGCACTTACTGCACAGCCCAATATTCGGACCTGTATGCAGATTATGCTAATTTTCTGGTATCCAAGATTATGCCCATGGACATGACCTATCACCTCAAGAAAAATTTCTTTTTGGACCTCAAGTATTATATCTGGGATGAACCATACCTTTTCAAGTCATGCCCCGACGGGATCATATGGAGATGTGTTTTTGGTAAGGAATTGGAAGAAATCTTGGCACTGATAACGCCTTAATTATACATATTTTAGGTGGCGTTATTGTATATATTTTCATCATTTCTCGTGAACTTTCGATACTTAATAGCATGAAATATTTGCAAGTTCACTTGAAGATAGTCCAAGACCAAAAGTATCCAAGATACAAGTGTTTACGCCTTACACAAGACTAGCTAGTTGATTATAAACAATAAAGACCAAAAATAAGACCAAGTATGTCGTACTTTTTCTACAAGTACGCCGCACTTCAGCCTAGAATTAATGAAGCAGTAAATATCAGAAGTATGTTGCACTTTTCTACAAGTATGCCGCACTTTATCCCAGCATTAATGAATTTTCAACCGACATAAGGCAAAGTACGCCGCACTTTTAAATAAGTGCGCCGCACTTCACCCCTTTCACAGCCTATAAATATAGACGAATTTCTAGCCATTTGAAGATATCTCTCACAACTTCAAAACACATACATCTACAACTCAACTCCAATATTTTCTATTTATCCTTGGTGATTTAAGCATGCGACTCCGACGAGACGAACATCAAGAAGACGATTTTAATAAGATTAGTATAATATAGGCTTTTAGAATAAGATTCAATACTTGTAATCGGGTTATCTTGTGATCCTTTACCTATCTAAATCTTGTATGTATTTCATTTCCCTATTTATCCTTGTTACTATGAATTCTGTAGCCATGAGAGGCTAAACCTCTTATGACTACTCGGTTATGTTAATATAGTAAAGAAGCGTTTGGTATTATTTTAATCTTATTAATCTCAAGTTTATATTGCAATCCTATCGTATTTGATCTTGTCAACTTTGTTTATCACCTTTGATTATATACGCATAATGGTACAGGTCGAAAGACCTGTTGTGTGCTATATAGTTTTAAAGATTTGATTGCGATCTTTATCGTTTGGTTGGAGAAATCCACTTACGTTAAATGGTAAACAAAATAGATTTAATATAATAGTAACTTGATTATTTGAGTGACACACTTGATCGAGTTAAACTAATATAAGT
>BQNB010014540.1:0-50424 GCA_026074375.1 Tanacetum coccineum
TATATGTATATCGTGACTAATGATTCAACCTTACTTTTCATTTGTCACGCGTTCCAAATTTATATGTGGCTAAATAATTAGAAAAAGATAGCAGTCACCTTAAATAATGTGTGACAAAACTTGACTATATGATTTGGACTCATAAAAAATTACTTCATGTGACCATATATGCCAATTTGGTCACATTGTTCAAGTGTGTGACATGTATTTGTCACTATTTATATGTATATCGTGACTAATGCTTCAAGCTTCCTTATATTTGTCACGCGTTCCAAATTCATATGTGGCTAAATAATATTACAAGTTACCTTTAGCCACATAATGTTCGAATGTGTGGCAATACAGTTCTAATGGTCACATAATCAAAATTTTCATGTGTGGGTAATTAGTAAATGTTGTCTATTTTGGTACCTTTAGCCACATAAATATGTGAATGTGTGGCCGTTCCATTTTGCCCATGTGTGACCAAATCCACTTTTTAAGGAGCACCGTCGAACAATTCTCATTTTTTTGGGGCAACGTTTTAAGGAGCACCGCCGAACAATTCTCATTTAACGGAGTATTTGCTAATTCAAACAATTTTTCCTTATTACTAAGTAAACTTTTAAACGTAGAAGCAAACTTCGGCATGTGAAGAAGAGCATCCGCGAAGCTAATGTCGAAATGTAATCTTTGAAAGATTTGAAGGAATTTCAACATTTGATTATTAGCCTTTTCACAGAGCTTTTGGTTGTTAAGTCTTGAAGGATAAGGAATCGACGGTTTAGGATTAGACTTTGGAGCAACATCAGGCTCTTGAATAGGAACATGGACAACCGGAGGTTGGACGTGTGCGGTACTTTATAAATTTGTTGTTTGCACCTTGTCCTTTGTCGCCTCTGGTTCACGTTCCACTTCCTTCGAAAGAGGAGAAGAAGTAGGTGGAATCGTAGGTCCATTAAAAGAAACACCACTTCGGGTAGTAACGGCTTTCAAGTCACCTCTCGGGTTAGAAACGGTATTACTAGGAAGTGATCCCGAACCCGAGGGATTTTGCATTTGAAAGAAACTAGCCATCATGTTCTTTAGCTCATTGCTTTGTTTTGCCATCGAAGTCTCAAAATCGTTCTTCATTTCTGTTTTTATAGTAGTTATCTGATTTTGCATGGCTCTCATATTACTCTCATTAATCTTTATGTAGTTTGATAACTCATTCAAAGGTTGAACTTGAACTTGATTATTCGGAGCTTGATAATTTCCTTGATTAAAATTATTTCCTCGGTTCTGATTGTATCCTTGATTTTGATTGTATCGGTTTTGATTATTTTGCACATTCGGTTGATTGAAACCGGGTGGTCTGAGGTAATTATTCGAGCGATAGCTAAGCATATTACTGTCACCTTGTGGTTGGTAGGAATTACCCCCCGAATTATGGTTAACCGTAGTAGCATAAGCGGCCTCTTGAGTGTAGCCACCGACGGCTGGGCACTCAGTAAAAGAATGGGGACCACCACAAGTTTCGCACTTCGGACTCACAGATTTGACCGATTGTATTTGTTTCATCATATCTAGAAAATTCTTATTCATCATTTCTAATTATCGAACAACTTCTGGACTCTCGGTAGTAGTAATAGAAGAGATAGTTCTAGATGTCTCATCTCGAGTTGCTGAAGTGTCCCAATGGTTGTGGTGAGCGGTCATGTTCTCGATCAAATCGTAACATTCTTCCGGTGTCTTCTGCATAAAAGTTCCTCCTGCTGCAGCATTGATGGTGTTCCGATGCCTTAACGTCAAACCATTATAGAACGTATCAATTTGTGTAACTAAAAGCATATTATGGTTAGGACACCGATCAATGGACAACTTGTAATGCTCCTATGCCTCGAATAATGATTCGTTCGGGTCTTGTCTAAAATTCATGATCTCGTTCCTTAATTTAGTCACCATCGAAGGAGGAAAATATTTTGAGAGAAATTTCCTCATCATATCGTCAAAAGAGTGGATGGAATTCCTTGGAAGGCGATCATACCAAGCGGTAGCATGATGCGTCAAGGAATATGGAAAGAGAGATAGACGTAGGCGTCATCCGAGACCTCATTTTGCTTCATGTGTTGGGTGACTTCCAAAAATTTATCAATATGTCTATTCGCATCATCGCCCGGTAATCCGTGAAATTGGCAAGAATTTTGGACTTGTTGAATCATGTGATGACGAAGTCTAAAATCCGTAGCCTGAATTAGAATCGGGGCAATTGGTCTGCCCCGTCCATTTATAGACGGTTGGCACAACTCCTCCATCGATCGGAGATCGAGAGCTGGCCCATTATGTCTCACCACCGGAGGTGGACCATTATTATTTTGAGGAGGGGGACCCGCAGGAAGCGATCCCTGATTATTATGATGAATGCTCATAGTTTCTTCAAAGTCGAAAAGAGATGACGGTTCACCTAAATTCCTTCGTCGAATAAGACTCTCGGGGTCTCTAAGCGGAGAAAATATATTAGAAGAAGTAGAACGAGTGATCATGCACTAAAAACAAGATAAGAAAATTAAGATAGAACAAAATTATTTTTGTAACCGATAATCGAACAAGTGTACGGTAGCTCTCTAGAAAACGCACAAAGAAGCGGAGGAGCGGGTAAGCGCGAAGCGTTTTAAAAACCTTCTCCTTTCGGGTCGAAGTTCGTTGATCGACCCTCCTTAAACCTCTCTTATAGTTTTTTAATCTAAAGGTGAGTCGTTTTCACAAGTGACACAACGGTTTTTTTTTGTTTTTCAATTTTTTTTTGGTATTTTATAAAATATTTTTGTATTTTTATAGTTTTATATAAAAGAAAATGAAAAATAATGAAGAAATGTAAAATTTATATTCACAAAAACGATAACTTCACGGGGAAGGGTCTTCAAGGCACTAATCTTCAAAGTTCAACTCGATAATCGTAACACACATTCCCCGGCAGCGGCGCCAAAAACTTGATTAATTCTAGATTATATATATATAATATATAGTAAAAGTAACTAGGCAAATCACTCTTGTGAAAGAGTGATAAGCTAAATACTAATAAAATATAATTCCGGAAAGTATCGATTAGAAAATTACCCTTAGGAAAGGATAAAGATCAAATCGTTCCCGAGTCGTTTTTCCAACGAAGTGTGAAGATTGAAAATCTTGTTTCGGTTCGAGATAGCGTGCTTGAATAATCGATATTTTGAATTTAGAATTCTAAATCTAATAACGCAAAGGGAAAGCATATAAAGGCATGCTAAACTAGAAATAAAAGCAACTTAAAATTCTAACGACATTTAAAACAATTTAAAACTAATTAATAACTAAAATTAACTAACTAAATAACTAAAATTACAAATTAAAATTCTAAAAATTCAAAATGTAATTTTCTTAAACTAAAATGCTTAAACTAATTTTTTACAACACATAAATTATTTTTTTAATTTTTAAACTATTTTTTAAACTAAATAATACTAAAAATTAAACTAAAAATACTAAACCTAATCCTAAAAATTTAAGAAAATTTATAAAAATTCTAGACACTATTCCTAAGGTTTACAAAGAAAAAAGAAACAAAAAGCTAAAACCAATAAGCTGCTAAAAATCAAATAAGCCGAATAAGCTTAAATCCTAAACTAGTATAACAATAAAATAGTGCAAGGGTTTAATGAAAAAGACCCAAGGGCGCATTGGTAAGACACGTGTGTTGTGAAAGGGAGGTCACAGGTTTGAGTCCTGTGACTGTCCCTTTTTGAAAAACTTTTTTTTTAATTTTCTTTTTGAAAAAGCTAAAGTTAACTCAAGAATAAGCAAATTTAATGAAGAGCTTAAAACTGGAACTTAATAATAAGCTAGGAAAAGCTAATCAAAAATGACAGTTGGCTTAATTAAGTCTATTAGACATTTAGCTAAACTGTTTGGCTTTTTAGACTCAATAAGCACTAATAAAAACCAAAAAGCTGAAACAGACCTAGTCCTAGACCTAATAAGCACTTGAAACTAAGACATAAGCAGAAACAATAAGCTAAAAATCTACAAAAAGCTTTTAAGACAGATTACACAACAACTCTATTTAAGGACTATAACCATTATTTAAGCTAAAATTAAAGGACTAATAAGCAATAAGAAAAAGCTAAAAACTATAAACAGATTTAGATCTAAACTCAAATGACTCAAATAAGCTGGAATTAAGCAAATAAGTTTAGAAAATAATCTAGAAAAGTAAAATGAAAATAACAGTTTTTTTACTAACTGAAAACTCAAAACATATTCGACTTATACTATAATAAGCTAAATGCAACAAGAATTAACCTAAATCAAGCTATGAATAGACATTAAATGATCTGCATAAAAGGCTTTTAACAGCAATCCAACACCTAGAAATACTTGACTGTTTTTAATCTTAAGATGATTAAAAATGCAATTTCAAAAACTACAAACACAAAGCAGATGCACATTGATGTTATTAAACCTCATTTAGCTCACAAAAACCGCACATAAAGTAAAACTTTAAGACATTTGCACAAATAAGTTGTTTGAGCATCTTTAGGTCTAGCAGTCGTAAGGATTTTATAAAATAAACTAGAGAACTCAACAAAACCTAATTTAAACTTATTAAAACCATTATTTAAGCTTTATTAGAGCTTATGAAAACTGGTTAAGACCTTAACAACAAGTTGAACATAGATTTGCTATGTTAATCCTGCTTGTCCCAAACACTCCTTTAAAACTTAAAAATCCATTTAAAAGCTAAAAAATCAAAATAAGCTTCAAATGGCTAAAACAGATAAAGATCTATGATAATTAAAGACTAATAAGCAAAAACCTATGAAAAATAAGCACTAAATTATAAGCTAGATTAATAAGCTATATTAACTCATAAATGAGAAGTTTGATATATAACTAAAATCAATCTAATTCTAAACTAAGAACTAAACATAATAAGCTAATATAAAACAGAATAAGCATAGAAGCAACATTTATAAGCACAGAATAAGCAGATAAGCAATGTAATAAGCTAAAGTAGATTTTAAGCTATAAGAGATAAATAAATCATGTACCTTGATCCCAACTCAAACAGGGATCAAAATTGCTCCAAAGAGCTTAAATCTACAAGCTGCTCAAAGAATAAGCTCTGAATAAGCCTTATAAGCCCTTCCAAGTCTGGCTTATCTTCCAAATGGCTTATTCAGTTATTTTGAATGATTTAGGTGGAACTGCTTATTTAATTAGGCTATTAAGCCCGCTTAACTGAATAAGTATTAGCTTATTTAGTAACAAGAGCTTATTGAGCTTATTAAGTGGAATCAAAACACATTTTTAATAAATTTACATAAAGGTAAATACAGAATTCAAAACATTATAAAAGTAAACTGAATTTTTATTATTGATAAAAGAGATTACAAGCTTTTTAAAAGGAAATTACTAAAGAAAATACAATAAGCTAAACTTTAAGCTAAATTACTACTAAAAGCCACTAAAACTACACTAAGCTAGATATACAACTACTGTGTGAATGCCTCTATTTATAGTGAGGAAAGGATGATTCTAGAGCCTGAGGAGCGTCTTTAATCTTTCAATCCAAGCCCTTGATTCCAAATCCTCCCATTTGAGCCCTTGGATCTCTTCCACGCATCAACAGCCAATGAGGTACTTTGGGATTGCCAACGTGGCTAGGTAGTATCAGACGTGTCAGAATTGCCTTTTAGAAGCTCATAAACATATGTGTGAAGAGGGTTGGTTTACTCTGGGTTATATTGTTGCAGGGTGAAAGGGGGGAAAATAAAGACGATAAATAGTAATTTTGACCCGGTGTTTATCACTTTGACTTGGACTCGGGAATTGGTATTGGGCTTTTCATTTCCCTTGGGCCAGGAAATGGATTGGATTTGTATTTGTTTTATCATTTGGACTTTAGGCTTATGGATAGGGATTTATAATTAATGGTCTGACCCGGCATCAAAATGAATACGGGTTGGCCCATTAAAGATGAAAAACATCATCTGCTTCGTTTTCTCACGCTCTTCCAATCCCGGGCTCGGTTTTTTCCTTTTTGACTTCGTTTTTGTCTTTTTATGAACATCCGATACCTGCACAATACAAATCATAAAACACACATATACAATGCATTTTTCATGTATTTTTGATCATTTAAGCTTGTTTTAATAAAGAAAAATGATATGTGAATAAACACATATCAAAAATCCCCCATACTAAGCTATTGTCGTGTCCTCACGCAATGTCATATACATACATAGAAAAATAAAAATTTCAACCCCCTTAGACTAATTACCTCAAAAAGTAGCTAAGTGTTCATCTAAGAGGATTAAGAAATCACTAGTTTAAAACACCTCGTTTTACCATTTTTTTATAAATATGCATACATTTATTATTATCTTTCATCATCATTTTTTTTAATAACATTAAGGATCATGGAACAAGAATACTAAAAGGATAAATTCATCTTCCTTGATTTTTCACCCGCCCCAAACCAAGCTTAAAAACGAAATCATTGTTAAATACAAGTTAAGATGCTAACACTACTCATAAATGCAAATTGTGTACGCATAGCTACTTTCTGCTCCCTTATTCCTAAATCCTCTAAAGATTTTGTTTTTATTATTGGTGACAAATAAATTATGGCCTTATTAATATAAAGTAAAGCCAGTTTAGACCATAATTAGTTTGAAATCTTTTCCTAAATAGACGATATGGTGAGAATAAGGTCCACATTAAGGTTCTAATTTTGCATGATTTAGGGGTTATCCTTTTTATTTCATCTGAAACAACTCAACTACAAGTCCAGAGACGGCGGCTTTATTTAGATAACCTCGGAGTTGAAATTTGGCTTTATTATTATTATAGCAACTTTATTAAACCCCCCCGGTCCTTTAAACAACTGCCACATCGGTATGCGAGCCGACCATGGTCCAGGAGTCTTATTTCAACCAGGAGTTCCTCGATCTTTTTGAAAACTGTCACATCGGTATGCGAGCCGACCATGATCCAGTAAACTTTTATCAGTCTCGGATTTATTATTCTTACTATGGGCCTTCTTTTGAAGACTGCCACATCAGAAGCGAACCGACCAGAGACAGTAAACTTTTATCAACCAACATTTCTTATTATTATTATTATTACCTCCACCCTTTAAACGACTGTCACATCAGGTTCCGAACCGACCATGATCCAGAAGTCTTATTTCGGGCTTCGGTTTATAATTATTAATATTATTTAGCCAAATTTCAAGTCCTGTGGTCTTTTAACTACCTAGACAACGTTAGCGAGCCGTCAGGAATCGGTAGCCTATTTTCCCACAACACTGACAAAACCTCGATGTGTACCTTAATTACACCACAAGGAATCTGTACGAAGTGATCTAAACTAAGAATCACAAAAACCAAAGTAACTTTATTTATTTAACAATAATATAACGATTATTAAGCTGATGGGAGCAAAAAGCCACAATTAACCTCTATGAGCTCTAAAGAGATCCAATTACTCCACGCTTAGCATCTAATCTTATATTCAACTCTATCATTTTTTGTTCTTAGCAATTTTAAAATCTTTAATAAAAAGATCCGCGAATGCTTAGTCTAATAAAATCAAGCTTTTCATATTTAAAGTCAATTATGGAAACTTGCAAACTCTTGGCTTTTTCAAGCTAGAATTCGTGTTTTAAAGCTTCTTGTATAAAAGACTAGCAAAAGCTTAAATTTATATAGGTTAAGGGGTAAGCTAGAGCGCAACATGCTCGATCAAATCAAAATTTATTCTTATTCTAACCATTAGAAAGTCAAAATTCGTGTCAAAACACTTATTTTATTTTGAAAATTTTTAAATTTTGGCCTAAAATCATATATTTTTGCTATTTTTGGTGGTAAAACGGGGTTACGTGAAGACAAAGCAAAAGCAAGTAAGATCGAATCGAAAGATACCCCCCATACTATAACTAAACATTATCCTCAATGTAAGACTGTCACCCCCATACTAAAATCAATGCATCATCCTAATATAAAAGGGTCTCTACGTAAATCTAAAGCCGTTTATTAATTATGATAATAGATAAACGTTAGTCAATAAGATCTAAGATATCGGATTCCTATATATAAGCATTCTAAGGATTGAAGCTCGAGTGAACGATGGACAAAACCACGAGCACTAGAGTCTTCATAATCCGGGTAATCTTGAACATAAAACATAAGCCACGAAACACGAGAATGGAAGAGGCGAGCCTCCTCGCGTCACACTTATTAGAAAATAGAAAAAGAAAATAGAAAACACAGGTTGCCTCCCGAGAAGAGCTTGTTTTTGTTAACCGAGTCACGAGCCTGACTCGACCCCGAATTTAGTGGTCCATGGGGAAGGTTTGGAGATCTGGGACAACCATAGGTGGTATGTCCCCTCCAAAATAATGTTTGAGTCTATGACCGTTCACCTTGAAGTTTGGTCTGTCGGTTTGAGATAAGTAGACAGTTCCATAAGGGAAAACTTGAGTAACATTGAACGATCTGGTCCAACGAGTTTTGAGCTTGCCCGAGAAAATCTTTAATCAAGAATTGAAGAGAAGAACTCGATCACCAATGTTGAAAATGTTAGGAACACGAAAAGTGTCGGTCACTTCCATGTATATCGGTAGATAGCTCATTTAGTTATTTTTTGAACCTTAATAGGCTAAGTTAGGAAAAGCCCATGGAAAGCCCATGAAAGCCCACCTAGGCCGGCCATATTAAGGGTAATTATACACCTCTCCATGCCTTGGAGAGGTGGTTGGTTGTTCATTTTCTCACACACATAATATACATTCCATTTACTTTCTCTCTCTAAGTTCATCCAACCCACTCTCTCTCTAGTTCTTGCATAAATTAAAGATTACTATTATTCTACAATTGGTATCAAGAGCCATGGAGTGGTGTGTTTAGTTTTTGTGTTTAATTTTTCTTTGGTTCGTGTGTTTTTTCTTGCAAAACTCATCCTTTCTTTCACTTTTTCTTTGTTTTCGAAGCACAAGTGTACACTAAAGGATCATTTACTTTGGTAAATTTAATCTAGTATCTTGATGATATAGGTGTACAAGCTTTGAATCAAGAAAAACATCATTTTAGATACTTTTGTGTTCAAAAACCTTTATAAAGAACAAAATCTTGATTTTAAATTTTGCGGCTTAAAAACCTTAAAGTTTTCATTTTTCTTGCTCCTATAGGGTTAGTAACACTAGTTGTACAAGATTTTTTGCAAAAAACCGATCAAAAAGTCTCTTTTTATGTTTTTGAGATTTTGAGTTTCATCACAGTTAGTACCGAACAACTACTATCGAACAACTCCTTGTCAGTTAGTACCGAACAACTACTATCGAACAACTCCAAGGCAGTTAGTACCGAACAACTACTACCAAACAACTCCAAGGCAGTTAGTACCAAACAACTACTACTGAACAACTCCAGGGTAGTATATACCGAACAACTCCATAACTCAATTTTCAAAATTATACGGTTTATTTCTTTGACTTGTAAAATCCCGTGAAACATTAACTTGTTTTTCTAGGTTTTGTCAAGAATTGTAAAATCCCGTGTAGTTTTAAGAATTTTCTCAAGACTTAAAAGACAACTTTATTAAACACAATTTCTTTCTACCACTGATCGATCATTCAGTAATCTTTTTTATACCACTTTATTAATGACGACTCTTGCTGATAAGTCACTTCTCTCGGGTGGTGACAATAAACCACCGATGCTTGAAAACACTCGTATGACTCGTGGAAAAGCATAATGGAACTTTATATGATGAATAGACCTTATGGTAGAATGATTCTTGCTTCTGTTGAGAAAGGTCCACTTGTTTGGCCAACAATTACAGTGGATGGTGTAACCAGACCAAAGGAATATACTGAATTAACTCCCGCAGAAACCATTCAAGCTGATTGTGACATCAAAGCAATAAATGTCATTCTACAAGGCCTTCCAACTGAAATTTATGCTCTTGTTAGTCAACATCGTGTAGCCAAGGATATTTGGGAGAAAACCAAACTGCTCATGCAAGGAACGTTGTTAACAAAGCAAGAACGAGAGTGTAAGTTATACGCTGAATTTGATAAGTTTACATACAAGAAAGGAGAGTTGTTACACGAGTACTACTTGAGATTCACTTTTCTACTCAATGATATGAATATTTACAAGATGCCACTGGAGCAATTTCAAGTCAATACCAAGTTTCTGAATACTCTTCTTGCTGAATGGAGCAAATTCGTTACTGATGTTAAGTTGGTCAAAGATTTGCATACTACTAATGTTGATCAGATTCATGCTCACTTGGAACAACATGAACGACATGCAAATGAAGTTCGATTGATGCATGAATGCAACTCTGATCCTCTTGCTTTAGTTGCATCTCACCAAATGACACAGTCTCCTTATCAATCACATCGGCACTATTACCAGAACTCTCAACATCAACAATTTGTTTCACCTTATCAATCTTTACAGTATGGATCACCTTTTGAATCTCAACAATATTCAGTAAATCAATCATCAACACCTCATTTAATCACTTATCCTTCCAACAATTATCAAACCTCAGCTCACCACAACGTTTATTCTCCATCATCATCCATCCCTCAAATTGAATACTCTCCCATAGTCAACCAACAATCTGAATTTTCCTAATTAGACTCGGGTCTAACTATTCCAGTTTTCAAGCACGGTGATGATCCAATTGATGCTATCAATCATGTGATGTCATTCTTGTCTGCTGTATTCACTTCTCGCTATCCTACTACCAACAACCAGCTAAGGAACTCGTCAAACCCAAGACAACAAGTCACCATTAATGATGGAAGAGTAACCGTACAACCAGTTCAGGGGAGACAAATTTCTTATGTTGAGGGTACTACAAGAACTTTCACTCCAGTAGCAAGTGGGAGTAACTCGGGGAAATAGAGGATTATTACTTGTTACAACTATAAAGGGGAAGGACATATGTCCAAACAATGCACTAAACCAAGGAGGAAAACGGATGATTCATGGTTTAAAGATAAAGTGTTGTTGATTCAAGCTCAAGCAATTGGTCAAATTCTACATTAGGAGAAACTAGCATTTTTGGCAGATCCAGGAATTCCAGAAGGTCAAGCCACACAGACTGTTATTACTCATAATGCTGCTTATCAAGCTGATGATTTGGATGCATATGAATCTGATTGTGATGAACTCAACACCGCCAAAGTTGCTCTCATGGCGAATTTATCTCATTATGGTTCAGATGCTCTTGCTGAGGTACACAATCATGATAATGTGAATAATAATATGATTAATCATGTTGTGCAGGTAATGCCGTCTTCTGAACAGTTGAATGTTGTGAACCATTCAGAGACTGAAATAACCAGTGATAGCAATATCATTCCTTATTCTCAGTATCTGATTGAATCACAACAGCCACCCGTTCAGAATTCTAACTCTTCTGCATAACAAGATGTACTGATATGTGATTGAACAACTGAAACCCCAAGTTGCTAATTGTACCAAGATAAATCTAGAAAATAAAAGTGTCAATGATACTTTAACTGTTGAGCATGAAAGATATAATGAACAAGTTAAAGTGTTAAATGAAGGACAAAATGTTGATTTAAAGAGTAAAGATAACATTTCAGATTCATGTGCACAGTCTGTAGAGATTGATCATCTTAAATAAACTCTTTCAGAACATTTAAAAGAAAAGGAATCTTTAATGCAAATGGTTACTCTTCTCAAAAATGATTTTAAGAAAGAAGAATCTAGAAACATTGATAGGGAAATGGCTTTAGAAAAGCGGATCAAACAACTAGATAATATTGTTTTTAAAAGAGATCAATCTACACAAACTGTTCACATGTTGACGAAACCTTAGTTTTTCTATAATCATACCACTAAACACGCTCTAGGTTTTCAAAATCCTTTCTATTTGAAGAAAGCTCAGTAGTTGGAACCAAAGCTTTATGTTGGTGATATCATTGAGAAAACTAATGCAATTATGATTCCTGACTCCGAAGAGACCTTAATGCTTGCTGAAGAGAGTCGTTTAAAAATGCTTTTAAAACAAAAGGATCCTATAATGTTAGACAATAAAGTTAATACTACACCAGTCGATTATGTTGTTCTTAATCAACTTTCTCAAGATTTTGAAAAACGATTTATTTCACAAACTGAATTATCTGCTGAACAAGCCTTTTGGTCTCAGAATTCTATGAATTCTGCAAAACCCACTTTTCTAGTAGACCTGCCAATGTTGAGGTTCCAAAAGAACTTTCTAAAGTCAGCATGGTTAATACGAGTTTGAAGAAACTTAAACACCATCTTGCTGGTTTTGATGTGGTAGTCAAAGAAAGAACCACACCCACAGCTATTACTGAGGGTTCATGGGGGTTCGACCATACAAAAGCTTGATTTAGAGATGACATAATTCCATTTGTAAAAGCTCTGAAGGACTTATTTAACACATTCAATCAATATTTGGTTGATGAAATTTCTGAAGTCCAAAATGTATTTCATCAAATGGAACAGTCTGTGGAACAACATCGTTTAGAGTAAAAAACATTTGAAGTTAAAATGAATCAAGTTTTGAACGAAAATGAACGACTCTTGAAACAAGTCATTAACAAAGATATTGTGAATGTAATTATGAATTCTTCTGCGGATATTGCTTCTGTAAATGTGCATGAATGTCAAAAGTGTCTCAAACTTGAGACTGAGCTTTAAACGGATTTCATTGAAAAGGAGATTTATGATAAACTGTTTAAAAGTTTCACCACTCTTGAAAAACATTGCATCTCTTTAGAAGTTGATTCTCAACTTAATCAGGAAATTTTTCAAAGGGATAATTCTGTTTCAAATCAAAGTGCTCCAAGTTTTGATCAATTGTTGGAATTAAATGAATTGAAAGCTCAATCCCAAGAGAAAGACACGATCATAAAGAAGCTGAAAGAGAGAATTAAATCTCTAAGTGAAAACTGAATGAGGATAAGATTAAAAAGGACTTTGAAGAGATTGAAACTATAAATATTGAATTGGATCATAGGGTGACAAAGCTTATTGCTGAGAATGAGCATTTGAAACAGACCTATAAGCAACTTTATTGTAACATTTCTCAATTTCAGGTCACTTTATGACGTCTATTATTCGTCACTATTTATTTTGGGTTGTGACGCGTTTACTTTTAATATTTACTTTTAAGATAAATCGCGTAGACTAGAAATAATCAATTAATATAAACGGTCGTCAAATAAATTAAAGTTTGCATCAACCACGTAATATATAATTATTAAGAAGATAATTATGTACTTTGCGTATTTTATTTTTATTGGTCACGTAAAAGGTTTATGTTTCGCAATAAAATACATTTAGACGTACCCCAAAAATACCTAGACTTACCAAGACTCAAACCAATACCCACTTTTATAACCTTAACACAAAACTTAATCAATTTTTATGTCAAATGCCACTAAGGGCCGGTTACACACACACATACATCTAGGAACCCTTAAAAATCCCACTAATGATCCTACAAGTACATGTACATCCCCTAACTAATTAATACTAGTCCTAATTGTTCCCACTAAGCTTTTACACAATGGACAAAGACCAAATGACCTTTCTTTTGCCCATTTGATTTTGGCTACATGCATGTATATGTATAAATCCATAAGATTTGTCTAGCTAAGCAAATCTTGTACAAACACATCACAATTAAAACATGTACTAGAATGGTTTAACAAAACAATGTGTAATTAACTAGGAAATCTCAAAACCACTAGAACTGGAGCCGGTTTGGTTTGTTTAGGACTAAGAAGAGTTAACTAGCTTCCTTGCCTATAAATATACACTCACACATACACTTGAACACTTCTTAAACTTACAAACACTTAACAAATACAACACCTTAACTTTTTCTCTTATTCGAGTCATCAAACTCAAGCCAACACCCTTCTTAATCTCATTCGAGCCCACAAGACCTTCCAGTCATCATACAAGTTTATAAAAAGGGTTATACGAGCTAAGGGTTAGCGATTTACACGTCCACTTCTTAAACTCTCGAGCTCTAAGACCATTGTAAGTCTCACTCGACTCAATAAGATTCAAGGTTGTTTTCATTCTTGGATTCTTATACTTGTGTCGCGACATATCGGGCACGTGCCTATCATGTTCTTGTTAACTCGTGTTTTGTACTAAGATTTATTAAAACAATGTAAAAGAGTTAAATAAGTAACCAAAGGGACAACATTTTAATACATCGCACACCTATATAAAGAAGTTAAATAAGTAAACAAAGGACTTAACGTTTTCGTCCATAGATAAACGAAACCTAGGGCACGAGCAAACCATTTTAATAAAAGATACACGTAAACCTTTCAAGTAAATATAACATTTGGCCTTGGAAAGGAATACTCGACACACTTTTACGTATGCATGTAGTGAACAATGTCTAGATACGAGCTAAATCGACGACACATAGTCACTAGATCCTTAATTTGAACCATGCGTACGCTAGGAATGATAAACGGGCCACAATGGTCCTTAAATAAACCAATCAAAACCCACGTTTGGGCCCAATAGGCCCAACAGCCCGAGAATGGGAACCATAGCTTATCAATAAGCCATTCAAGCTTAATAATAAGATAGGAGCACTAACCTAACCAACTTGGGTCTTGTATTACCACTTGAAACCAACCTGAACCCTTACCGGGCTCACTAGCCCACAACTAGGCCCAATTCAAGCCAATAAGCTCATGATAAGCTCAGATTGCTTATCAGTGGACTTGTATGAGCATTGATGGGCTTAATGGGTGCAAGAAAGTCTAACGGACCTTAATGGACCAAGTCATGCCACTTAGAAAACCAAACAAACCCTTGATGGGCCTCACGACCCATTGGCGTAAGTCAACAAGGTCCATAAGCCACAAATAAGCCTTGACTGCTTATTCATGAGCTTAGACCGCTTATTAACTTTGTAATAAGCCTAGGAAGACTAACGGACCTAAATAGAGCAAGCCCAAAGGTTTAAAGAGCTTGACGAGCTCCTAATGGGCCTAAAAGCCTATTATCGAGTGCTTATTTGCTTATTTAAATAAGCTGAAATGAAACAGACCCTAAAGCACTAAATAAGACCAAGAAATAAGCTAGATAAAGCTAAAGGACCCTTAAGGTTCTATACGGGTCGAGTTATTGGGCCCGTAAGCCCAATAAGCTCGAAATAAGCTCCAATAAGCTCCCCGAGCTTATTTTAAGCTTAACAGACCCACATGAGCTTGTTAAAGGCTTTTGGACTTATTAAAATCGTTTTGGACCTTTAAAAGCTAAACGGACCTTAACGGGCCCAATAAGGCCCGTTAAGCCAAAAATAAGCTCGAATAGCTTATTTATAAGCCGAAACAGCTTTTACAACTTATTTGAACTTAACAAAAAGAAATGCCACTTGTTGAGTTTTATTTGGAGCTAAAATGCAATTTTTGCAAATCGAGGGACTAAAAATGTACAATTCGAAACATAAATGATTAAAGTTGTCATTTTCGAACTATAAATAAGGTGAGGGGCTGTTTTGAGCATTCTGGAAACATAGGGACTGTTGTGAAACAATAAGGACCTAAATTGAAACCTTGTAAACTTAAAGGACTAATTATGTAATTATCAAAACTAAAGGGGTTTAAAGTGTAAGTGTTTATATTTTATAAACCTAGGGATTAATGTGTAATATCTAGAAACTCAAGGGTACCTTGTAAACAATAGTGAATTTATGAAACACTTAACGAGGTAGTCGAATAGTAATATATTCGGACATTGAACGGGTTTAATTAACGATTTAATAAACAAGTATATTTATTAACAAGTTATACGTTTTCCAAGAGACATCGTAATTATAAATTATAAATACGTTAAACGTGTACGCCACCACACAAGCGATAACAGTATATATAAACTAACAATTTATTGTAGTTTATACATTGAGTCTTTAGCCTAAACTTGTAGACTAAGACTGGCCGTATTTACTTAGGTATTTGACGGTGTGGTTCATACTTGGATATCTATTATCAATTTCCAGAGGACTATTCACTCAGGTGAGTTCATAGCCCCATGTTTTACAATTATTTAAATGATTTACATCCTTGGGGTGAGAACATGCTTTGTTTTACAAATTGGACGCAAGTGTACATTTTATACAATGATTACGTGTTTGCCTAAGTAGCGATAACCCACTGAGCCCTTTATCATGAACTGTCAATTACTGGATTGTGAGCGCGAATGTTATAGATAGATCTATTTGGGATTGACAATCCCCGTTCGGGTGATTAGCTATCACTGGGAACGAACGTATACCATGTCGGATTTGGGATGTTTCGGGTTAGAACATCATTCACGGGCATTCATTGGCAATATATTGCATTCATACATGTCGAGCTTCAGTGTCATGAGCTTAGGAAAACGTGATCACTTTTTATGATGTTTGCATGTGTTGCTAAATCATACACTTGGAAATCTTGCGGTCCTACTATTGATTTACATAAACCTATGAATTCACCAACATTATGTTGACGTTTTAAGCATGTTTTTCAGGTCAATAAGGCACGAGGTGCGATGATACATTGGAAGTCAATAATTGAAGAGTCAACACTTAAGATTTAGGGTCTTATTACATTTTGGGAAAATTGTTATAAACCGGAATCTTTATTTATATTGTTGAACAATTTGAAGCCATGGGCTTATGTAACAAACAAGCATTTTGTTAATCCAATGTATCTTTATTTTTCAAACAACACGTTTAGTAGTCGTTCTCAGAATCTTGTGCTATTGATCCATAAATGTAACGCCCTCGGATATTCAAACATTCCGCTGCGTGCTCAGATTTGAAGGTGTTACATTTTCTGGCAAACTAACCCCAACTAAATTCTCCCTTGGATGCATACACGTGCTTCCAATTCTGAACTTTTTGAACCATTACCTGAACCTGAACGTACTCTGAATCAAAGATTTCGTCGATGAAACCTGAGAGTTCCTTTCAATCAAAGAAACAACCCACCTCAAAACCCGAGAGTTGTCTATCCGCCAATTCTTGACATCAACCACTTCTGTCACTTTCTTATGATTCTCGAAAATCTCTATCCAATAGATGATGAACCCATGTGGGCTGTTGACCATGTTGTCGCACCAACTCCCTGTTCTGCAATCACTATTCCTGAAACCGCAAATGAATTTGCTATTAAAGGTAACCACTTGACTTCTGTCAAACGAAACCAATTTGATGGCAGAACCAAAACCGATCCTCACAAATACATTCACGAATTCCTCGGAATCTGCGATATGTTCAAATACAGATACACCGAAAATGAAGCCGTCCGCCTAATGATGTTTCCCCTATCACTGACCGAAGAAGCAAAAACATGGCTAGACGAACTCAACGAAGGAACTATTAAAACTTAGGATGAACTTCAAACCACTTTTATTAGCCGATTCTTTCCCCCAGTTCTTTTCGACCGACTCCTAGGAGAAATCTGAGCTTTCTCTCAACACAAAAATGAATCTTTAACCGATGCTTGGCTTCGTATGAAGGAAATGCTCCGAAACTATCATGGTCACAATTTGTCCAAATGCAATATTATCAAAATCTTCTATCACGGTCTCAACGAAACAACCCAAGAAGTTCTTAATGCCGCAGCCAGTGGTATTTTCCTCTATAAAACACCAAATCAAGCTTATCAACTTCTCAAAGATAAATTCTTACTCAAGCTCGACTAGGCTAAAAATCAAAAAACCAAATCAACTCTTAAGAAAACTGTTGCTTTCGTCGATAGAGGAAGCAGTAATTCTGATATTGACAAAATTATGGCCCGAATGGATGCCATGACCCTAACAATGGATGCTCAGTACAAAGAACTCCAGTCCAAAGCTAAAAAACTAAACCCGATCTTGATGAAGATGACATACTGGTATGTGTTTAATTACACATACCTTTGACCACTAAAACCGGACTTAAATGACTTAAAACGTACCAAATATACATTGTAGTTGTATGTTTTGCATTTGTATTATGCAGGTATTGGATATCTAAGAAAAGGACAAAAATTGAAGCCAAAACGAAAAAACCGAGCACGAGAACGGAAAGAGCTTAAAGAGAAGTCAAAATTAAAGTCAAGCCAAAAAGTCAAAGTCAACCCCGGGAAAGCCCACTTATATCTTTATAAGCTTTAAACCTTCAAAAAGGCCCAAGTCCCTTTAAAACTATACCCGACCCAACAACAAACCCATCACCACTTTTATAACACCCCTGTTAACAATCCTACTCCCGTTACCCTTTATAACACTCCCGTTAGTCCTTTAAGGACTAACGGTGCAAACCCAACCCAAACCAAAAGGGCTAAATTTGCAAAACTCAAGGACGATGGATGTTATACACTTATATAAGATGAGGGGCCATGTTTGCCAATTCACCAAACTCCTCACCCTGCACCAAAATTAAACCTAGTAACCTATTTTCCCGCTCCCACCCCCATTGTTACTATTCACCTTCCACCTCCAAAATTACACTTACCTCGAGGTTAAACCCACTTAACCCACATTCTAGAAGCTTAAATGATGCAATAGATGACGTTTTTGGCACCTGACACGTTGGCAATCATTGGGGAATGATTGCGTGGACACAATCAAGGGTTGTGATGGATTTAAAGAAGCACTAGATGATTTAAAGGGCCAAGATTAAAGCTACTTTTCCTCTCACACAAAAAACTCAACCAAGGGTCTAGGTCCTTCGTATCCCGGCATAAATAAAGGGCGTAAACCTTGTAGTGGAGTTAGTTTTTTTTTCTAAGTTTTTAGTCTCTTTTAATGTAATTTTTATTTAAGTTTTAAAGCTATTTGTATTTCCTTTCCTTTGTAAAAGTTTAAGTTTTTAATGAAATTTTGAGGTTTGTGTTTTAAGTTTCTGTGTTTGATCATTTATTATAACCTGTTAAGCTTTGAAAAGCTATGAAACAGCTTATAGATATCACCTAAAAGCTTCACTAAGCTTTTTGTTTCTTGAATCAAGCTTTAGTTTACTGTTTTAATCTCTTTTATTTCCTGTTTTAATCATAAAAATCTAAAACAAAATACTAAAAAGATCCACCCCTTAAAACACCTCAGCTTCTTTGGATGATAAAGCTATCTGGGAAGAAGCTTATAGACCCACTATCTGTCTTTTGACAAGCTAGAGCTTGTAGATTTGATTATTTACCCTGTTTTGAGCAAGGGTGTTTGTAAGTTTTCATTTTCACTTTTTAAGCTTATTTATTGTTTTACTGCTTATTGTTGCTTATTCCCTTTTCTTATTTTCTTATTTGTGCTTTGTTATGATGTCTAATGCTTATGAATGCTTAGTTGTAGTTTAAAATTTCATTTGTGCAAGTTTTCTTTGAAATCTGTCTTAAATGGCTTATCTAGTTGCATAATCTTGTCCAGCTTATTTAAGTGGTTAATGTTGGGGTTCTTGATTTGATGAGACAAAATAAATAAAAGAATGAAACAAAAGGACTAAATCTGGCGACTATGTAATTCTACAAAGATGGAAGATTTTGAGGAATTAATGAAGATTTGGTCAAAGATTTACAAGATAAAGACTAGGAAAGTATTTAATGTGATTTAATATGATTTAAATAGTTTCCTTATCTATTGATTTACTTCCTTTGTAAGCCATGATCTCTCCCTATATAAAGAGATCATAGGCGTGTAGTTTTATCCATCTATAGAAACATCAACTGATGAGAGTCGAATAGTAAAGGTGTGTGTGTACACCGAAGTTAGTTAGTTAGTTAGTTAGTACACCATAATTAGTTGGTGTAGCCCCAAGTTATAGTTGGGGTAATAGGGAAACGTTCAATGAAGAAAACCTTGTTTGATAATATTGCTTTCTTATTATTCCGCTGCGTGTTCAGTATTATCTGTAAAACTATCCTAGTTGAGCTTAAATCGATCTTATCAAGTGGTATCAGAGCCTCGTGGCTCTCGGTCTAGGATACAAGGTTTTGATTCAAAGAAAAGGAGGGTTTCGGTATTCTGATTGATGTCATCTTGTATGATGGATAAGGAGCAGCAACAGGTATGTTCGTATGGTATTCATTCAGAAGAAGAGTGGAATGAAAACCCTAATTCCTGATGGTGTTTGGTGAATGTTAATATGTTGATATTGCTTTAAGGATGCTGTTTGCTATTAATACAATATTTATGTCGTTGTTGCTGGTGAAAAAGAGTGAAGTCGCATATTGGGCTTAACAACTTGTAAAGACGAATGGGATCTGAGAAGAGCAAACGAACAACCTTCATTCTTATAAACGTGGGTTCTATTAAAGATGATTTGAAGTGGACGTATGACATGATGTCATGTTTGACACAGGTTCATGTGGTGTGCGCATGGGTGCTTGATCTTTATTATGGAGTCCATGGATTTGATTCGTTTACTGGAGGTTTGTTCATGGCTGTATGACGTTTATGAAGAAGCAGCAGGTGTGATCGATATAGGTCTAATATTCAATCATGGTGCGATTGATGTTTATTGTTTATGGATCTGATGTTCGTGATTTTATGATGTCAAAGAAGAAACATGATGCTATACGTGATGAATATAGTTGAGTCATATGGATGTCGAAACCCTAAAACATGGTTAGGGTTATAAGCAGGTCGACAAATGTTGTGCACAAGTTAGGGTTTTGGAAACTCACTTGTTAACTACGTGGTTTAATGTTGTTTTGGTACAAGGAAGGAAAGAGATGAGTGGTCATAAGCAGATTGGATGGATCAAGGTAAAGTACCGCTGAAAAGATCAAAGTACCGCTGCTGTTTGTGAAAGTACCGCTAGTGTTATCCGATATCTTAGAACGTACTGCTTGCTTTATCAGATATCGGGTAATACATGAATTTTGGTTTTTGGATGGATTTGGATCTCGAATGCTTCATTTAAGGGGAAGTTAACGGATTGATTTTTAAATGTTCTAAACATTAAAAGGCTCTTTTTATGGACGGCGAAGCGAGAAGTGCGGCGTGAGTGTTATTACGAAGACGAATGATTATCACTCTTAGATATTTAGTAGTTGAGTTTCACAGATGCGTGTTCTTATCATACCTTTTAGCAGGAGGTAACTTGTTCGTGCTTAAATGGTGTGACGAAGACTTGTCCAAAATCTAGCAAGGTGTGTGGATCTAACTTATGTCTTAATGCTCACTATTGCTAACACACGTTTAAGGAGTTATGTTGTAGTGCTCAGTGTCTCATATAGTTGAGGATTTTGTCAAGAGATTGCGATCTACTTATATTTTGGTCTTGGTATGAGTTCGAGGTCACATGGATAGTGCAAGACATAAGACACAAGTTTGGGAGATTCAACTTCTTCATCAAATTCGTTATACTTTATTTTCTTCATCAGTGATCACTACATAGAGCCTACAGAGTTCGAGATTCAAGAGATGGTAAACATATTGGTTTCAGGGGAAGCTTATTGTGTAAATGTTTAACCATCTACATGCACCACTTGAGGGGAAATGTTTACAAGTTGCTTATCTACTGAAGACCCCTATTAGATGATTACAAAAAGGGGAAGAAGATTACAGGTTTATTGATTTGCAGCTTATTATGTGTGGTGGCATGATCATAAGTTAAGGGGAAGCTATCTACAAAGGAAGATTTTGTTTCATTCAGGGAGATGATTACATCTCAACTTCAGGGGAAGCTTTGGCTTTATGATGAAGTTCATACATCGAGCGAGAGTGAAGAGTGTTATAGTCATCATCAATAGGGAAGATTGTTGGGTATTCTTTTTTGAAAATTTGATGAGCACAAAATAAATAAAAGAATGAAACAAGGACTAAATCTGGCAACTATGTAATTCACAATGATGGAAGAATTTGATGAATTTAATGAAGATTTGGTTAGAAGATTAACAAGTAAAGACTAGGAAAGTATTTTAATGTAGAATTTTTGAAGTGAGTTTAATATGATTTAAATAGTACCTTTCTATTGGATTTACTTCCATTGTAAGCCATGAACTCTCCCTATATAAAGAGATTCATGAGGCGTGTAGTTTTTATCCATCCATAGAAACATCGACGATGAGAGTCGAATAGTAAAAGGTGTGTGAGTACAGCCGGAGTTAGTTAGTTGGGGGGGGAGGGGGGTGGGGGGGGGGGGGTTGAGTTAGTGAACAGAACCATAATTAGTTGGTGTAGCCCTAAGTTATAGTTGGGGTAATAGGGAAACGTTCAATGAAGAAAACCTTGTTTTATAATATTGCTTTCTTATTATTCCGCTGTGTGTTCAGTATTATTTGTATAACTATCCTAGATGAGCTAAAACGATTCCTACAGTTAACTATTGTTAAAACTTGCTCATTGAGTTTGATATAAGCTATTTATTATCTGGTCTTAAAGGTTTGTTCATTAAAAATCTAGATTATCTAGTTAAAAGTAGTAAAAACAGTTTTAAAAGGGTGTTTGGTTTAACCTATTTAATGGGTCATAATGGGTCAAAATAGAAATTTGACACTTAAGTCAGTTTAGTTTAGCTATAAGTAGTCCAAAAAATTAGTTTGTTTAAATGTTTAAGTGTTAAATCTCATTTTCAAGGTTTTAAGAGTGCATTGTTTGAAACTGTTAGGTTATAGCTTATTTTAGTTGCTTATTTGATTGTGCTTTTGCTTATTGTTGTTTTTGTGTTGTTTTTGTGTTTATGTATGTGTTAAAACAGGTTAGAAACCAAAGCAAATAGCATGCATTGTTTGCTTTGTGTTTTACCAAAAATGTCAAAAAGTGCTAAGTGGTGAAAATTTTGTGAAATGGCTTTTTCATTTGCTTATTGTTGCTTATCTTGAATTTCAAACTCCCTTTTGATTGATGATATAAGTTCTTTGAGGTCTAAGCTTAATCTGTTTATAAGTTAAAAGTCCATAAGGATCTGTTTGTTTGCTTATTTTTAAGCTCAAAAGTGGTGATTTGTTATGATTGCAAAAGTTTGTAAAAATTTGTCTATGTGTTGAATCAGTGTGAGATAGCTTTTTCATGAAGCTTTTAATGCTTATTCAGAATTTCAAACTGATTTTCTTTGTTGCTATATTGTAGCTCTTGGCATTCTTTTTTAGTATATAAGTCACAAGCCATAGGATCCTTTTTGCTAGCTTATTTTTAAGCTAGAAAAGTCCCTCTTGGCTTTTTGGCTTATCAGTTTTGGCCAAAAAGCTATTTGCTTATTTAGGCTTATTAGCTTATTGCTTTTGCTTATTCCAGGTTTAGTTTAGCTTATTAGGATAGATTAAGCCTATTTTAAGCTTATTTGCATTCTAGCTTAAAATTTCTAAGTTTTATAGCTTTTTGATTAAACTGTCATTCTAGCTTATTGTTGTTGCTTATGTTTGTTCTTAAGTGCTTTTTAGATATGCCCTTTTATCTGTCTTAGCTTATTCCTCTTTTTGGTTTGCTTATTTGAGCTTAAAAAGCCCAACAGTTAACATATTTAAGGGTTAGTATAGTTTTGCTTATCCTGTCCTTTAACTGCTTATTGTGTGCTTATTTTTGGTTTATAAAAAAAGTTGTTTTGTAAAAGTTACTTATTTTTAAGCCCTCTAAAAAGTTGTAAAAAATAGCATGTAAAAAACATTTGGGAATTGGGGGAAGTCAAGGGTGAGCAGGACTCGAACCCGAGACCTCACCCCTATTCGACCAAACGTTTTATACACACACTCGCACTACCAACTCGCCCTTGGGACTTTTTCAGTTATGTTTTGCAGAATCTATTATTTATACACGTTTTGAGCTCTTTTGTTTATAAGCTGGTTTTGGCTTATTTCACAGCTTATTCGATAAGCTGTTTTTCCCATCTTATTTTTATTAGACTCTTCACTGTTCAAGCTACTTTCCATGATTTTTCCGGTTTTTTTATAAATTGTTTAGTATTTTTAAACATTTAATTTCATTAAAATCATTTTTAATTCATAAAAAATTATTAAAAAGTCAAAAAAATATAATTCTTTTTTAGAAATATTTCTTTTAACATTTAGAACTTAAGAAAATTAGATTTGCTTTCGTAGGGTTAAAATTGCAAAATTTGTTTTTTTAAAGAACGGGATTGAATCCCGTTCATGTTTTTAGTGTTTTTAAGCTTAAATATTTTCCGTTTTTGGTCTAGTTTTCTTTATTCTAGCTTTTTAGTCAATTAAGACTTACAAAAACCAAAAAGATCATTTTAGGAATTAATTTTGATAATTTAGAGTTTTTTAGGTCCCGTTTAGGATTCTCGTTTTGCGTTTTTAGTTAAAATTTGTCTTACCTTAATTGTTTTTAAGTTTTTTCCTTAATTTTCCCGTAGTTTTAGATAACCAATCATAATCTTGTTCCATTCAAGCATCGATTCTTAAAACGACTCTCGACTTTCAATTGCAATCCTCGTTGGGGATAACGACTCGGGAATCATACTCCCGGATTACTATAATTGAGATTTTTTGATTCTTATCCTCTTATTTATATATTTATAAGTATTTTATATTTATATTTATATTTATATTTTTAAAAGGGTATAATTAAGTCTTGTCACATACCCATGTCTCGGGTAGAAGAGGCTAAATTCATGTAAACTTTTCGTAAGACTCGTTTTTACAATGATTACAGCGACCGAGACTCAAATCGCGATAATTGGCGTTCAACCGAACGAAGTAGTTACAACCGAGACAATTACCGATCCAATACCGATGATAAACCATACGATCTTCAAAAACAATTCATCGATTTCATGAAATCTCAGCAAACAACTAACGCTTTTGTCAAAGAAACATTTATGGACCTTAAAACCAAACTCAAAACCGTAGCCAAAAATCATCAAGCCTCAATCCAGAATCTTGAAACTAAGTTTGACAGACTTGCTGACAAGCAGTCTGGTCGACCTTCTGGATCTCTTCCAAGTAACACTCAACCAAACCCAAAAGGACACAACTCCAAAGCCTATCAACCACCACAATCTCGTAATGAGCATGTAAATCCTATAACCCACCAGTTAACCCAAATAACCAACAAGACAATTCTGAAACCCTTGTCAATTTTGATAGTGATGATGAAAAAGACGAACCACACCACAACCAAATCCAAAACAAACCAAAGAAACTCTATTGCCTAAACCATATAAACCAAAAATTCCATATCCTCAACGCCTAAGGAAAGAAAAATGGAGGCCCAATATGGAAAATTTCTTGACATAATCCGCTTCGTCTGAATCAACGTACCTCTTATCGACGTCTTAGCTGGAATGCCTAAATATGGAAAATTTCTCAAAGAGCTAATAAGCAACAAACACAAGATCGAACAAATTTATGTCGCTTTCTTAAGCGATGAAAGTTCAGCAATGATCCAAAATAAAGTTCCACCAAAACTAGGAGACCCAGGAAGTTTTCTTATTCCATGCAATTTTAACAAAACTTTCTCTTGCAATGCCTTAGCTGACCTTGGTGCTAGCATTAACCTTATGCCATATTCATTATACGCAAAACTATCTCTTGAAACTCTTAAACCTACCAAAATGAGCGTAAGATTAGTCTATAGATCATTCCAATGCCCTGTTAGAATAGCTGAAAATATGCTCTTTGAAGTTGGTAAATTCACCTTTCCTGCTGATTTCGTTATTCTCAAAATGGAAGAAGATAGTAAAGTTCCCTTCATTTTGGGACGACCATTTCTTCACACTGCTGATGCAGTTATTCGAGTTAAACAGAAACAACTCAACCTTGGAGTTGGAACTGAACGAATGATTTTTAATATCGATTCTGCAATGAAGCATTCTTATTCGAACGATGATACATGTTTCAGTATCGATGTTATCGATGAAATCCTAGAAGAAGACTTCGATACTCTTCTAAACGAAGGTAGTAAAATCCTCCATTCTATCAAAGGAACCCTTCTCGAAAAAGAAATCTTTGATGAATTCGATGAATTCATGGTAATGACTGCAAATGAAAACTCTGACTCTGAATCCGATACCGAAGAACTACCATTCGAGAAAATCAACATCAATACAGATTATAAAATCAAGACATCCCTTGAAGAACCTCCTGCGGATCTTGAACTTAAACCTCTTCCTAATAATCTGTGATGGATCGTTTTCTGAATAGATCTTAACCTTTAGCTTGTAAAGGGTTTGTTCCTTTAGATAATTCTAAAGCAACAATAATGAAACACTGATTTGAATACTATTGATTATGCGGAAACTAATCAATAATGCTAAGAAGAACAGTATTAAGAATCACAAAAGAACTTTATATTATAACTTGAATCTGCCTAGATTACAGATTACAAAAACAATGATTGCTAATCGATCTCTATTGATCTGTGTAGAACTATATTGATTTATATCTACTAACTATTCCCAGGGTTCCTTTTATAGACTAAGGAAACCCTAATGGGCTTTACAAAATGCGTACAAAGATCATGCATATCATTTTCTAAGATATCTCATGCATATCTCATAAACGGTACTAATTATTTTATACTAACAGTACTAACTAACTGATCAGTACTTAACACTTTGTACTGTCAGTACTAATTACAACTAGCGGTACTAAGTAATATAACTAATGGTACTAAGTCAGGAATGCATAATTCCCAACAGTCATAACTAAGGCTCGAACCTGCAATGGCTTAATCTGTTCCTTACGGCTCAATGCGTCGGCCACTACGTTTGCCTTCCTCGGGTGATAATGAATGTCATAATCATAATCACTTAGCAATTCTAGCCAACGACATTGCCTCATGTTAAGCTCCTTTTAGTCAAAAATGTGTTGTAGACTTTTATGGTCGGTAAACACGGTACATTTGGTTCCATATAGATAATGTCTCCATATCTTTAGAGCAAACACCACCAATCCATGTTCTAAATCGTGAGTGGTGTAGTTCTTTTCGTGAATTTTTAATTGTCGAGAAGCATAGGCAATCACGTTCTCTCTCTGCATCAATACAGCACCTAAACCCTTTTGTGAAGCATCATAATAGACCACAAAATCCTTGCTTCCCTCAGGTAAAGCCAGAATTAGATCACTGCACAACTTCTACTTTATTAACTGAAAAGCGTTTTCTTCCTTTTCTCCCTAATGAAATTTGATTCCTTTCTGAGTAAGCTTCGTCATTGATTTAGAAATCTTCAAAAATCCCTCAATAAACCTTCGATAGTAACCAGCAAGACCTACAAATTAGCGGATCTCCATCGGTGTCTTAGGAGATGCCCAATCCTTGATAGATTCTATCTTGGCTGGATCCACATGAATACCTCTGCCGTCAATGACGTGACTGAGAAATTGTACCTTCGAAATCCAAAATTTACACTTTGAAAACTTGGTATACAAGTTCTCCTTCTTAAGCAATTCTAAAATTGCCTTAAGATGTTCTTCGTGCTCTTTTTTGTCCTTTGAATAAATAAGTATATCGTCAATGAAGACGATTACGAATTATCCAAGTAGAGCTTGCACACTCAGTTCATGAGGTCTATGAATACCGCAGGTGCGTTTGTTAGTCCGAAGGGCATAACCTGAATCTCATAATTACCATACCGAGTTCGGAATGCCGTCTTTGGAATGTCTTGACAGACCAAAATGGGCAAAATTGCTATGTATTTGTGTTTTGTGTGTGAGGAAGGATTATCAAAAATCACATGTGAAAAACGGAACAAACAAGGACACAAGAACGGAAGATGTCGATCAAAAGCCAGTAGCCAATTGCCAGAAAAATGTCAAATCTACAGTTAACTCTAGTCAATCTTGGTCAACAAAAGTCAACAAAACCCAAAATGTTTCAAAATAGCCCTTTAAGTTTCAAAAGTTGCAAAAATAGTCCCTTAAACCCTAAATGGGCCTCACCCGGATCCAAAAGCCCAATCCCTTAGCCCCATAGCCCTTTCATAAAACCACAGGGACCATTCTTGCTATTTCCTAAACTCTTTTTTACACTATACCTTTTATAAACAACCACAAGGACCATTTGTGTCATTCTCCCAAAATTCAAACGACTTTAACCCCCTTGACAGTTAAAACAAGCGGGAAAACATGGGCACTATTCACCCATCGTCCCCAACATTAACCCGAGGTAAATCAAAGGGCTTTCCCCAATTGATGGGCAATTAAGGTAATTCATGGGATCGTTAATAAGATGGCAGGGACAAATGGGTCAAATCAAAGCATCTCATTAGCTCACTTAAGCAAGAGGCCACGTGGCTATGGAGAAAGCACAAAGGGAATGAAATTTTTGGACTGAATTCACTCAGAAAGAAAGCACAAGAGCATCACAACGGATTGCCACGTTGGCAATCGTTGAGCTATTTTTTGATCTATCGGACCAACAATGATTAGCAAATGATTTGAAGTTTGTCAAGGCGATGACGAGGAGTGGAGCGTCTAACAGATCTCCTACTCCTAGAAGCTTAAGGAATTGTATAAAAGATCTCACCTCACACACTCGATTGAACTGATCTTTTATTAGTTTTTAGTCTAGAGTTATGCTTTTAAAATTTTGTGCTTAGTTGTATTCTATTTCATCAGTTGTAATTTTCCTTTTAAAATTAATGTAATTCAGTTTTTATTAATGAAATTTAGTTTTTATTTGTCACAAACTCTTTAAAGTTTACTCATAAGCTCTTATTTCATCCTAAATGCTTGTTACTGTCTCAAAAGTTTCCAATAGCTCTTGTTCAGCTCTTTCAGTCTCTAAGCTGAAATAGAGCTTAAATTAGTTAATCATCTACTTAAAACCTTAAAATTTTGCTTAAAAATCTATACCTTACCTTTGCAAAAGAGTGAAAAGCTTAAGGAAGTTGGTTGTAATGGAAAACCAAGAAGGATTTTACTCCTAGCTTATTTATAAGCTAGGAGAGCTTGTAGCTGCCCTTCATTGGGTCCTCTTGTTTAGCTAGAGGTTTTAGTAAGTTTCCTTTGTTTTCCCTTTAATTTTCTATACTTAAATTTGTTTAATAGTATAAACTGCTTATTTGCTTATTTTATCTGCTTAATTGTGCTTTTTATTATCTTATTGTGCTTAACAGTTATTAGTTTACATCTGTTTTAAGCTTTATAGTTATTAATCTTTGATTTTTAGTTTCTATCATTAAATCTAAAAAAATCCAAAATATATTCAGTTAAATGTAGTGTAGATCTTTAGAATTTTGCTTAATCAGTTGTTAGATCATGTTAATTAAGTTGGTTATAAGCTGTTAGTAATCTGGTTGTTAAGGATTAATCAAAAGTTTTCAAAATCAATAGCTTAACAAAATCTGTCAAACCTGAAAAGGGTGTTTGGATTTAGCAAGTTTGACCCTAAAAAGTTAATGTAACTAGGTGAATTCTCTTTGGTTAGTTGAACTTTCAT
This sequence comes from Tanacetum coccineum, assembly GCA_026074375.1. Classification (NCBI taxonomy): domain Eukaryota; kingdom Viridiplantae; phylum Streptophyta; class Magnoliopsida; order Asterales; family Asteraceae; genus Tanacetum; species Tanacetum coccineum. Next base: position 29,352 of record BQNB010014540.1, read on the forward strand.
TAATAATCAAGTTTTAACAAAGTTTTGAGGTTTAGTTTGTGCTCATAGTCATTTTATGGCTTAATTGGTTGTTTTCAGCACCAGGGCAAAAATTGCCTTTAGATTTGCTTGCTTAATTTTGATCTAAGAATCTTAGAATGTGTTTTGTGTTTGTGTTAAGTTTATACTTACTCAAATAGAGTATGTATGCAGTTTATTCCTCTCTAGGTTGCTTGCATTTTGATTTTGGTGCATTTGCAATTTACATCAGCAGTGGAAACTCAGGTTACCACTGCTGACTTTAAGCTTCAAATTAAGCTAGGCACTGTAGGATTTAGGAGCTATTAGTTAAGTAGGATTTAGATTAGATATAGCTTAATATAATTTAGGTTTTAGATTTCATTTCCAAGCTTATTATCTTAAGTAAATTTAGCTTTCAAAAGTCATCAAAAAAAACCAAAAAGCCAAAAACAGTAGGATTTAGAATTTAGCTTTTAAAATTTTGCTTTCTAGCTTAAAGTGTTTGATTTTATGATTTGGATTTATAGTCCATAAGTGGTTTAGCTAATTTGCAAAAGCTTAAGTTGAGGTTGCTCTTTGAGGCATTTGAGCTTAAATTGTTCTTAAGCTTTTTGATTTACTTTTTAGTCTAGGACTTTGTTCACCAATTTCAGTTGTTTGTAGTGTTCAAGCTCAGTATCTCTTTTCTTTAATTAGAATTAAACACTTCACAAGCTTCCAAAACATCTTTTACTTTTCAATTTGAGCTTTTTTTAAAGGCTTGTTTTGTTTTTTTTAAGTGTCAATAAGCATAAGAAGGCTCAAAAGCCACCTTTTTGATACAGCTTTTTGATAAGCTGTTTAAAAGCTTATTATTGGTTTTAAACTAATGTTCTCTTCATTAAAGTTGCTTAAAATTAAGTCCTATTTAAGTTCCAGCTTTTAGTTTTTCAAAAACGTTTTTTTTTAAATAAGCAAAAAGGGTGCCATCACCCCTCGAACCCACGACCTCAAGTTCAACAACCATACATCTTAACATCATGCTACAATAGCTCATTCGTTCCCTTTTCCTTTCATTAAATTCTTATACTCATTTTGGCCTTATAAGCCAAATAAGTTTATTTTGTTTAAGCTTATTTTGTGGTTATTTTATAAGCTACGATCGGGGCTTATTTTTCTTGTATTCTATAGCATAGCTAATTCCTGTATTTTCCTAGAATAATTTACTATAAGTTATAGTATTTTTTATCTTTTTTTTTCTTTAAGAACTTTAAAAATCTTATAATAATAGATAATGTATCAGTAAATAAATAATCTTTGTATTATTTTTTCTTTTAAGTATAAAGTTTGTAGGAAAACTTAGTTTCAACTTTCGTAGGGTTAATTTGCAAAAATTCATTTTTAAAGAAACGGGTTTTGTTATCCCGTTCTCGGTTTTCAAGTTTTAACTCTTATTTTAATCGTTTTGTGTCTAGTTATTTTTTTAACTGGTTTTTAGTCAATTAGATATACATATAATAGGAAAATTTAAAATTTTTTTTTAGGTTTTTATTTTGTAGAATTTTGGATTTTGGCCTTAGTTTTAGTGTTATGGCTCGCGTTTTTTAGTTAAAAATTTTGATTTCAACAATTGTTCCTATGCTTAATTTTTTGTTTTTATTAATTTTAAGTTTTATCGTAGTTAACCAAATCAAATTTTGCCTCTTATTTCATATCACAATCGAGCTAAAAACGTTGCGTTTCAATTACATAAGTGGTTGGGAAACGACCCGGGGTAATCATAATAACTCCCGGTTAAATATACGTGATTATATATTGTATTATATATTTTTGAGAGTGAATTTTATCAAGGGTAACTTGGTAATTTTATTAATTGCTCTTAAAGTATATTATTATTATAGTATATTTTACAAGTGTATTAAAAACTCACAATCAGTTTTTGGCGCCGTTGCCGGGGACTTGTGTTAAAGATTCCGTCGTTTTACGTTTGTTGATTTGGTTTGAAGATCCTTTTGTCCTCGAAAGTTTCATTTTCGTTAAATATTTCAAAAATCCAAAAAAAAAATTTAAAATATAAAAAATATATAAATTTTTTCTTTTTTTTTTAGTATTAGTATCATAAACATTAAAAATTCCAAATCAAAAAAACTATTATAAAAAATTGTCCTTTAAAAAATAAAATAAAATAACAAAGTTGGTAAACGAAAACACCAACATATAATACCATCAATTGAGGTATTATCATAATATAAGTTCCCGGTTGTGAATTTGAAAGTTCCCAAATCGAACCAAAGATTTAAAATACTTGCCTTTGTGTCACTTACGAAGTAGGCTCACCTTTGAAAGCAATTTTTAAGACGTTACGTGAAGGTAAGTGATTATTTTGGTTTAAGTTGTCTTCCGTGTATCCGTTTAAAATAGATTGCTAAAAAAAAGTGTAATTTTTGTTTGCTTTTAATTTCTTTATTTTTAGTGCATGCGCACTCGTTCTCAAGCTCGTAATCGAAATCGTCGACAACAACAATTAACAACGGTTATTGTTGAGGAACCTGAGTTTCCAATGGCCAAAAATCGTACCATGGCTCAAATGCTACAAGCTCCCTCGAGGGATTACGAAGATGCCAATTGTTTGCTCACCGATTAAATGCAAAACAATTTTGGGCTTAACAACCTTTTTTTTGATTCATCTTGTGCAAAGTAATAAGTTCAAGGGATAGACCAAGACCCTCTTAATCCAACTTCGATTTTTCAATAATGTCACTTCAACATTTAGTCATCTCGAAGTTCGAAACTACTTTGATTAGAGCTTTTGCTTTTTTCCTTTTGCTCTAGATGGTGAAAGCCGAGCTTGGCTAGATAAGGAACCCCCCCCTACTAGATCAATTCTTCACTTGGGATGACCTTTGTTTTTAAGTTCATAAATCATTCCTCCCTCTTCGAAAACAACTTACCTTCGGATAAAATCACACTTTTTACCAAAAACCAATACGAACTTTCAACGAAGCATGGGACGTTTTTTAAAGACTTTCTTGTCATTGTCCTCCCATGGTTTCTCAGATTTACATCAACTTGATACGTTTTACAATTCCTTAAAATACCAATGTTCAAGTTGCCTTAGATTCGCCGGTTTGTTCGGCAATTTTCTAATAAGATGCCTCGAGTAAGGTTATCCATAATTAAATGTAAATCAAAAGCTGCGTTTAATCAAGAAGTCGTTCTCCAAATGAGTTCAAGAGCGATTACGAATGCTCCGTTTTTCGTCTTCTTCACATTTAATAATTCTTTCGAGATTCAACAAATCGGCCGCTATTACTTGAAGACAAATGAATATTCAAATGAGCCGTTTAGAGAAGCGATTAGTGAAAAGAATGCTACGACTCCTGCTACCGGGTCAATAGCAATCGAGGAAGTTTGTGGTCACATTGTGGTTCAAACCATAATTTAACAATTGTCCCGTTAACTAGGAACGACTTTTCCCGTTTTTATGATAATATTCATCAGTCCAACAAATCGCCGCCGTTGCAATTTTGTTCAAAGAATCCGCCTAATTTGGCGGAAACCAAATGAGACCACTGGGTTTCAAATCAACCAAATTGTCCCAAAGCAACCAACAAACCAAAAACCAATATCAAGGGAAATAATTTTAATTCGAATCAAACCGTAGAGGCAATTTCAACTAAAACGCCAAACAAACACTATCAGGAGCCTTTTATCAAGCCCCCACCCATACCAACCCGACCATAAATCACCATTTGTGTTAATCAAGCTTTACCTCCGTTTCACAAATTCAAGGTGTTTCATAAAACGGATTTTTTTTGACCAGTTATGCTAAGGCTAATGATGCAAATATGAATATCTTCTAAATGAAGTTGGATAATTTTCAAGGGAGCTAAATTGATTTTCAAAGAGTTTACAATGATTCTAAAAGGATAGCAAGATGATTTTCGAAGATGATGGCTCAGTTTCATGCAAAACTATACACCAACCAAGCTTCAAGTTCATGTTCTGTTACCAAGCAATACCAATTCCAAACCCTAGAACAAAGCCAAGGCCATTTACACACAAAGTGGTGCCTCATATGACGGACTCTCCAAATTCACTGCCGGTGGTGGAAAAGGAACCGTAGGTGACAAGGATACGGACTATACATAGCACAAAGACATCCGACCTTAAGTTGTCAAGACCTTAGAAAAGACAAAGAACCAATCAAAGAGCCTTCTTTGTTCAAAAGACCCAAGACTAGTTTTCCTTACCCTTCAAGACTTGCAAAGGAGAAAATTCGTTAAAAGGATGATATCCTAGCTTCAAAGTTTATGGAAATTTTCCGTAATCTTCACTTTGAGCTAAGTTTCGTGGATGCTCTCATTCATATGCAACAAGTTTGCATCCAATGTTCCAAAAAAGATGTGCTTAATAACAAAGACAAGTTAATCGAGTTAACCAAGACACCTTTGAATGAAAATTGTAGTGCGGTTGTCCTCAAAAAAATTCCGGAGAAGCTAGGTGACCCCGATCGATTTCTTATCCCATGTGATTTTTCAAAGTTTGATAATTGCTTAGCCCTAGCCGATTTAGGTGCTAGCATAAATCTCATGCCTCTTTCCATTTAGAAAAAGCTTGGACTCCCGGGCCTAAATGATACTAAAATGGTGTTAGAATTAGCCGATCGAACAATTACCAAACCAACTGGTGTAGCCGAGAACATTTTTGTCAAGGTAGGAAAGTTCTACTTTCTGGCCAACTTTGTTGTTCTTGATTTCATAGCCAATCCTCGAGTACCATTAATACTCAGGAGACCTTTTCTTAGGATAGCTCATGCTTTAATTGATGTGTATAAAGGAGAGATACCACTTAGGAATGATGATCAATCTTTAACCCTTAAATTTGGTGATACTCCTTCTATTTCGTATAACAATCTCGAATCATTGAAGAAAGTTGATTTTATTGATGTTATGTGTGAAGAATACTCACAAGAAGTCTTAGATTTTTCCGACTTAGTTGCGTATGGCGATCCTTCTCCCGGATACGATCCGATTGTTTCAAATTCTTCTCCGACTCTCACTCCTTTCGGGGATAGTGATTTTCTACTTTTGGAAGAAGCTGATACTTTTCTTGCTATAGCCGATGATCCAACTTCACCAGAAGTTGATGAAGCTTATTATGACCCAGAGGGGGACATTCTCCTTCTCGAATCTCTTCTCAATAGTGATCCTTCGCCGTCACTAAATCAAGGAAATTACTTACCAGAAATCAAGAAAGAGCTTAAAGTTTGTAAATCTGCCGAATCTTCAATCGATGAACCTCCCGAGGTTGAACTTAAGGACTTACCACCTCATCTCGAATACGCATTTTTAGCAGATAACAATAAGTTGCCTGTCATAATTGCCAAAGATTTGAGTAATGATGAGAAGACCACACTCATAAAGGTTCTTAAGTCCCGAAAGCAAGCAATTGCTTGGAAACTTTCCGACATAAAGGGTATAAACCCGAAATTTTGTTCTCATAAAATTCTAATGGAAGACGACTATGAACCAGCGGTCCAACATCAGAGAAGGGTTAATCCAAAGATCCATGATGTAATTAAGAAAGAAGTTGAAAAACTTCTTGATGCTGGATTAATCTACCCAATCTCAGATAGTCCTTGGGTGAGCCCAGTGCATTGTGTACCAAAGAAAGGAGGAATGACCGTAGTAACCAATGATGAAAACGAATTGGTGCCAACAAGACTTGTAACAGGATGGAGAGTATGTATAGATTATCGTAAGTTGAACGACAGCTCAGAAAAAAGACCATTTCCCTTTGCCGTTCATGGATCAAATGCTTGAGAGACTCGCAGGAAATGAGTACTATTGTTTCCTCGATGGTTTCTCGGGTTATTTCCAAATTCCAATTGATCCAAAAGACCAAGAAAAGACCACATTCACCTGCCCATACGGAACGTTTGCTTATCGCCGCATGCCTTTTGGCTTATGCAATGCACCAGGCACGTTTCAGAGGTGTATGATGGCAATTTTCCATGACATGATTGAAAAGACAATGGAAGTCTTCATGGATGATTTCTCGGTTTTTGGAAATTCTTTTTCTACGTGCCTCACCAATCTAGATAAAATGCTTAAACGGTGTGAAGACACTAATTTAGCTCTAAATTAGGAAAAAAGCCATTTCATGGTTAAAGAAGGTATCGTATTAGGACATAAGATCTCGAAGAAAGGAATTGAAGTCGACAAAGCCAAGATCGATGTGATTTCTAAGCTACCTCACCCAACTACCGTCAAGGGTATTCGAAGTTTTCTCGGGCATGCTGGTTTTTACCGTAGATTCATCAAAGATTTTTCAAAGATTTCTCGACCCATGACCTACCTTCTTGAGAAAAACACCCCGTTTATCTTTTCAGAAGAATGCAACTTCAGCACACTTCAGACTCTAAAAAAGAAATTAACCGAAGCTCTAATTCTGATTACCCCCAATTGGGACCAACCTTTTGAACTCATGTGCGATGCAAGTGATTTTGCAATAGGTGCAGTTCTGGGGCAAAGGATTGAGAAGCATTTTAGGCCAATACATTATGCAAGCAAGACAATGACCGAGGCGGAATCAAACTACACCACAACAGAAAAAGAGATGCTTGCCGTGGTGTACGCTTTTGAAAAATTCCGATCATATCTTATCATGAATAAAAGTGTTGTGTATACGGACCATTCTGCCTTAAAATACCTCTTCAACAAGAAAGATGCCAAAGCAAGATTGCTTAGATGGGTTTTACTTCTCCAAGAATTCGATTTTAAAGTGATTGATACCAAAGGAGCTGAAAACTATGCAGCCGATCACCTTTCACGTCTAGAAAACCCGTATGAGAATGTTTTTGATCCTAAGGAGATTAACGAAACCTTTCCTCTTGAGACATTGAATACGGTGACTTCTCGTGATAACCAAAGTACTCCGTGGTTTGCCGATATAGCAAATTACCACGCGGGGAATTTTCTCATCAAAGGAATGTCAACTCAACAAAAGAAAAAGTTTTTCAAAGATGTAAAGCATTACTTTTGGGATGATCCCTATCTCTTTCGAATATGTGCGGATCAAATCATCCGTAGGTGTGTATTTGGCCAAGAAGCTCTTGAAATCCTCAAAGCTTGTCATGAAGGACCCACCGGGGGCCATCATAGTGCCAACATCACCGCTCGGAAAGTATTTGATGCCGGTTTCTTTTGGCCTACCATATATCAAGATGCTCATTCAATGATCAAATCTTGTGATGCATGTCAAAGACAAGGCAAAATTTCACATCGAGATGAGATGCCTCAAAATGCTATCCAAGTTTGTGAAATTTTCGATGTATGGGGCATTGATTTTATGGGACCTTTTCCGTCATCAAGGGGAAACAAATATATCCTTGTAGCCGTCGATTATCTTTCCAAATGGGTTGAAGCCAAGGCGCTCCCCACCAACGATGCTAGAGTAGTTGTCAAATTTTTGAAATCCCTTTTCTCCCGATTCGGTGCACCGAGAGCTATCATAAGCGATCGTGGGACCCATTTCTGTAACGACAAATTTGATAAAGTTATGTCTAAATATGGTGTCACACATCGTCTTTCTACCGCTTACCACCCTCAAACTAGTGGTCAAGTCGAGGTGACGAATCGTGGACTTAAAAGAATCTTAGAAAGAACGGTTGGCGAAAACCGTGCCTCGTGGTCCGACAAATTAGACGATGCGTTGTGGGCATTTCGAACCGCTTATAAGACTCCGATCGGATGCACGCCCTACAAGCTAGTTTATGGAAAATCATGTCACTTACCGGTTGAATTAGAACACAAGGCATATTGGGCTCTTAAGCATGCCAATTTCGATCTCAAGACCGCATCTCAAGAGCCGCTGATGATCATCGAAAGCACCAACTCCAAACAACTTAACGCCTTCAGATCAAGCTTATGAGAATTCATTAATCTACAAGGAGAAGACGAAGAAACTTCATGACTCAAAGATCAAGAATCGAATCTTCAATGCCGGTGATCAAGTCTTACTTTTCAACTCCCGATTAAAGATTTTCTCCGGAAAGCTCAAGTCCCGATGGTCCGGTCCTTTCACTATTACCGAAGTTTTTCCTTACGGCACAGCCAAATTGTCTCATGCTGATGGTTCAAATTTCAAAGTCAACTGCCACCGTTTGAAGCACTACTATGGAGGGGATACACCATCATTGGTTATCCCGGATCTTCAAACTTTCCCTAAGGACAACTACATTCAGGGATCGAGTCAAGCTTGTGACTCGGTAACCAAAAACAAGCCACTTCGTGGGAGTTCACCCCATGCATTTTCCCTTTTCCCTTTCTATTTTAATGTGTTGGATGTGTTTTTGGGCTATATCTCTTTCCGTTTTTTTCGTTGTTTGTTGTTCTTGTGCATTTTTGCAGGATTGATCCAACAATTTCTGAAGACTCTCGTGTCCGGTGTTGTATCCCGTTTCACTCGAGCTTCTCATCCTTTGTTTGAAATTAGTTTGGGGAGATCCGATATCCTTTCATCTTATCGATTCACGTTTATCTTTGCATAATTCATAAACGGCTTAGATTTTCGTAGAAACCCGCCTTTAAACATTGAGGACAATGTTTCGTTTTAGTTTGGGGAGGGAATCTATCGATTTGATGTTACCTGCTTATTGTTTTGTTCTCACGTACCCGTTTTCCCACAAAAATAGCAAAAATTTTAAAATTTTAAGATCTTATTTGTAGGAAAAAAAAAAGTGAAAAAAAATATAAAAATATTAATAGTTAAAAAAAATGTTAAGACACGAATATAGGTTTTCCGTTGGTAAGAATAAGAAGTAATTTTTGACCCGATCGTACGTGTAGAGTTCTAGCTTTCTCCCTTAACAATTAATGATGATAGTTTGTGCTAGTCTCATGTAGACTTTAAACATGCTAGACTTGAAATCATTAGTAAATGAAGACTTGTGCTAATCTCAAGTAGATTTTAAATATGCCGAGTTGGATTTTATATAGGCTAAGTATTTGCGAATTTCTTTATTAGAGATTTTAAATTGCAAAGAATAAGAGATGATAGTGTTAATTACGAATTATGAAGCTTAAACAAAGTTTATTTGAAAAACTTAAAAGGCTTTTTAAGAATCACTTGGTGGTTTTTCTTCCCCGAAGTTCTTAAAATGGTTAATTAACGTGTTCTCTTTAATTTTTTAAAAATTAGAGTTTTGCTCTTAAAAGACTATCGACATATTCAGAGAAAAAGCTTTATCGATGATGAAGTCAACATCGTTGGTAAATAAGAATTTTAGTTCAAGTTTATACTTTGGTTTTCTAAAATGAAAATTTTCTATTTGCAAAAATAATGTGTTAAATTAATCAAATATATAAAAAAATGTAGTTGGTAAATAAAAAGGATGCAAGTTATAAATCCTTAGTGTTAATAATTAATATACAAACTCCATCCATCGAAATAAATTACAGTGTCATTTGTCGGTTCGCTCCCCGAATGGATGCCATCGAAAGAAAGGGTGGAAGGAGTATATTTAGGTTGAAATCATAATAATTAACACTGAGCTCTTGTCGGAGGCGTGGCCGATGTGTCGTCGAAAGAAAAGTGATACCAGTTCCTAGCCTAATAATGTAAATAGTAATAATAATGTTGCAAGTTAGAAAATAAATAGTAAAAGTTTCCTTTTCTAAAACCAAGGTATTCTTTTGAACTAAGGTTTGCAAAAGTCTACAAGGCTTTTTCATCGGAAGTTCATGCGTTTCGATTATTATTCTCCCGGATGGGGTTGTCAAAAGCTTAGCACTTAACCCGATTGTACGGTGGGTCTATAGAAAAAAGTCCATTAATGGGACAGGTGAACCCAATGAAGTCTTAGCTAAGGCGGTTTTTGTTTGCTTATAGAGTTTGATGTTACAAAGTAGAATTAACATATTAGCCCAAAGGCCCATGTGTAAATCAGCTAGGACGAATTTCATCCTATCAAAATATGGTGGATTAAATGGTATCAATTAATTTGAACCACTACACACACTAAATATATGATTTATGTCGGGAAGATAAATATCACAATTGTTAATATACGTAGTCTTTAGCATCGTTAGCCTCGTACTAACGGTATCTTATTTTTAATCTTATAGCATGGGAAAAGTGAAACATCCGGATGACGAATTATATCTTTTAGACAATTAATTTGTGTGCCTTTTTGTTGCTATAACCTTAAAGTTACCACAAGGTAATGAAAGCAATACATTATGTCAACACAAGAATAAATTGTAGTTAGGTAGTTAATTATTAAGAAAAATCATAAAAAGAAAAAAAAATTGAAAATGGGAATTCGGATGTTTTATAACTTGTGATCTCTTAGCTCTCTCAACAAAAATCTTTGCTACTTTTCAAAGGTTTAGTTTGGGGAAGTATTGAAGATAATGGTAAATAAGGCATGTGATATTGCGTGAGGACACGCAATCGTTTAGTTTGGTGAATTTTGATAAGTGTAAAATACACATATCCGTTTATACCTAAAATAGCCCAATTAAACCCAAAACAGTCTAAAAATGGCAAAAATATGTTTGTTTTTGTGTTTTGTGTGTGCAGGTACGGATATATCAAAAATCACAAGAAAACCGTCAAAAACGGGCAAGCACGGACACAAGAACGGAAGAGTGAAAAAAAAGCCGGAAGCCAAAGCCAGAAAAAGTCAAATCTCCAGTCAACTCCAGTCAATCTTGGTCAACAGAAGTCAACCACAAAAGACAAAGAACAAAATGTTTCAAAATAGCCCTTCAAGTTTCAAAAGTTGCAAAAATAGTCCCTTAAACCTCAAATGGGCCTTAAATCCTTAATACCCTACCCGGAATTATAATCTAGCCTATAAGCCCAAATCTTAAGCCCAATAACCCTTTCATAAAACCACAAGGGACACCATACTAGCTATTTTTCCTAAAAACCCTTTTTTACAACACTACCCATTTATAAACCAACCACAAGTACTGAATTAGCAAATTCTTCTCAAAAGTTTAAAATGAATTAACCCAGAGTTAGTTAAAAAGGGCGCGAAGAAAAGAAACACTATTCATCTCCTTCCCCAATTCACCACGCAGTAAAAGGAAAGGGCAAATCACAATTAAGGGGTGAGTTAGTCAATTTAAGTGATAAACAACAAGATGGCAAGGTTAGATTAGTCATATCAAAAGCTCTTAGTAGCTCACAAGGCTAGGATCACACGTGGAGGTTGAGAAAGCACAAAGGAATGGGGATTTTGCATTGGATTCACTCAGTAAACTAACACAAAGTGTCACATCAAAGAATGACAGCATGGCAATCCTTGAGTGTCCACACTTGATCCAACGGATGACAATACTTTGCATCTTTTCCTTGTTTGTCTTGATCGTCTTTGCCACCTTGCGATCTTGTGTCTTGACCAACATGCTCATACTTTGCATCTTTTTGAAAGCTTACTAACAATCTCCCCTGAAGCTTGGTTTCTGAGGAGGGATCTTTAATATCAGAGTTTGCGGAAGTCTTTGTCTTTAATACTTGAGCTTTCTTGATTATTGAATCTTGATGCTTATAGTACGTCTTTGTGGTTTGAGCATGAGCATGTGGTAATGATACGGACTCTGTTGGAATAAGGCTGCAACACCGTTGTTTGTACCTGCATTTTAAAGTTAGTGATAAACAACAGATATGGACGAATATGGCTTTGTCATTCGTCGAGATTCGGTTGCATTAACCTCCAGTTCCGTGAGGACCATTTTACAGTATAAATACTGTACCTATGATCGCATAGGTTCAATTTAGAAGAACCTTCTTGACAGGGTTTCTAGCTCAAAGTTTTAGATCCTCTAACGCAGATGCATTAGATTCACCGTACTTGCTTGTTCTCAATATCGGAACGTCTCAAAGCAGACAACACGATATGAGTGAATCGGATAGTTACTATCTTTCTGATTGAGTCGTCAATTCATTTAATGGACCAAATCGATATCCAGTTGACACAAGCTTGATTCTTATAGATTCTCGCAAGTCACCTACCAAGAGCTTGTTTAAGGTTGGCTCAAGCAGGATTTCCATCTTCAAAGTGAATACTTAAGTATCACTCAGATGTTCTGGCAAAATCACAAGGATAATGCGTAGGACTCTTGTTAACAGCTTGCGAACTTGATGATGTTCAACAAGTGTTTGTAATGGAATGTGTCCTAATGAGATTTATTTTATTGATCTCTTGGCTCTAGACTCGATTAGTGCGTTTTTGGTTTTAGAGTACTCGGATGCTGAGAGCAGACTGTCCGCCATATCCAATATCAACTAACTCGGAGTAAGAAAGTCAATAGAAGTTGTGTGTGTCTCCATGACAAATGAGACAAGTTTTTGTTGAGAGAAACTCGAATGGCTGGGGAGGGTTGTGCATTGCATAATTGGACCATGATGTCATTCTTCAATATCAGAATTCATTTTCGTGAAAACCAATAGATTATGTATTGACTCGGTTTCTGCCTAAATGTTTGTGTAGGGCTACTTTCTTTAGACCCTTTATCCATAAATTTCTTTTTCATTCTTCAACCCCTTTAATGCTTACCAAGACGTCATTAGTAACACCTTTGATGACATCAAATAACGTATATTTTGTAGCATCATTTATCTCATGTTATTAACCCATTTTGTATAGTTATTGCAAAGAATTGGTACTTAATTGTTTATATTTGAGAATTGCAGTAATTATGGAGTACTTGGTGAATATTAAAGGCGCGCATTTTGGAGCTTAAATGAAGATATTTTAAAGATTACTATTCTGAAGACCAATGCGCCATATCCATCAAGGAAGTTACGACGTATTCGTGCCTACACTCACCAAAGACCACAAAGGAATAAAGCCCAATACGCCGTATCCAGAAGATCTCAATACGTCGTATCGAAGATATAGTATGTGAATATTCTGGAAGATATCAAGCGTGGTCCCTACTTTAAGAAATCCCCAATACACCGTATCTAATCCTTGGATACGGCGTATCGAACCGACTTCCAAACTTTATAAATAAAACCTCAAAAATGATTTTTAAAAGTGTGCTTAAAGCATATTCTCGATACCTAAACCGATAAAATCAATTTCAAAGAAAAAAAAGAGGCAGAAGAGGTCGAGCAACTTTATCAAATCCATAGAAGACAACGTGTAATTCCATATACATTAGTAATCGTTCAGTTTTTGGTATCATTCGTTAACTCGGTATATTTTAACCTTGGCTTAAATAATTGCTTTTGTATGTATTATGACGTTTGAAGGCTAATACCTTCGGGTATTAGCCATTATTATGAAGATCTGAATGTTTGGAATTTGTTTATCTACAGTCTAGGATAGCTCTCCATATAGTAATTTATACATCTAAAATCATAGGATCACAAATATTGTCCTTCTAAATCTGTGTCTAGGATACACTTCGGGCTTAACTAGTTAATTGGATAATTGCCAATGTTATTGCTCGTGTTGACTAGCATGTGAACCAAGAAAATCTACAAATAACGTCTGTATTGCATTGATCGTAGGACAAGGTGACTACAAAGTGTATAAAATCAGCCATTAAGCGTGTAAATTGGGAAAGTCCCTCTAGAGATAGGGATTTTAACAAAGAATCACCATTGCTTTAATCCCTAAGATAGATTATAATCAGCATATAAGGATGCTTTATGCAGATGCTTTAATTGTGACAGAATTAATGTGTCTAGGTCTTAGGATGATGTAACGCCTAAGTCTTAAGAATGATATGCCACCTCGAGAGAAGAAATCATTGCACTTAATAAACAAACCAACATTCTAATCAGATTAATAATTGTCAATACAGTTTTCTTATATTCGGCTTGACCGCTCTTTAACTTTTGTTTATTAGCTTGCATGGGTTAAAGTGCCTTGAGTTGATTGTAGTCACCGACCAAACCGTGTAAGTCTCTTAGGCTCAAAACCCCCCTTTTCCTGTTAGAATGAGGAACTAGGACTGACATAGGTTTAGAATAGAATAGAATTAACATAGATTAGATAACCAAGATATTAATTAAATTGATAGATTTAACCTCGCTTCAAGTGTTCGACACCCTACTTACCATGAAACTACTATCGATTAGGTACAGTGCCCGTTAAAGTGTTGTTTTTGGTTTAGTCGGCAAAATATAAATTTAAAACCTGAATCAATAAAATATACACCACACAACAACACATCAAGTTTTTGGCACCGCTGCTGGGGAATGAAAATTAATCTTGATTTTATTTGATATTTTGGTTTTTAACATTAGATTAGATCTAACCCTTATGAGTAGTGTAATTTAGATTAGTATATATTCTTGTATATTATGTATATTTGTTAGTTTAGTTTGCTTGTTTGTTTAATTGTTTTCGCATTTAATTATTTTGCTAATACACTGTTCTGGTCGATAGCTGAATACGGCGTATCCACTTCCATCGAATACAGCGTATCCAACTTTCTGTCCAATACAGCGTATTCATTCAAATTGATTAATACGGCGTATTTACTTCTATTGAATACGGCGTATCGATCATCTGATAAAGTTCTTTTCCATTCTCTAACTTAAAGCCCAAATTTTTTTAATACCTTTCTCCCGCTGGTTCTACTGATAATTTTCTAGGTAATTTTTCTATAAGAATGACAAAGGTTTTCAAAGGAGAGTTCGAGAAAATTAAGGATGTTAAGGTCGAAGATGTTTCGCTCACTTGCGATACACCACTTAAAGCTTTCAGCAATGAAGTCAATCGATTAAGCAGAATGGATGATGATTTATTCACATATGAAGTTAAAGTTGCTAATATCCCGTGTGACTCGAAAATAGATGATGATTCGAAGCATGAAGCTGATGATGACATGGGATATGATCCGTCTGATGTTGCATTTACTGAATGGTTGGGATCAAAAAATTTCAACTACAAGATAATGGATCATTATACTATGAAAGCATTATGGATTTACTGGAACAGAGGAGATGATGAGGTTGAGCTCAGAGATGAAGAATATTCTGATGATATGGATGAAGTTGTTGAAGTCTTTAGGATCGACACTAATTTATTTGATTTTGAAACACCTATGTGCAAGGCATTCAAAGAATTTAACTATCTTTTACAAATCGATCCAGACTTACTTACTAAGGACATTGAGGGATTCAAAACCTATGAAGATTACAAGGATGATTGGATCTATGAATAGAACAAGGACGTACCATGGGTAGATGAGAAGCCATGGACTAACGCTGGAGTTTGGACCAAACCCACACCAGTTAAACATACTTGCAAGCCTTTCAACTATAAGACTGGATGTTCGGAATGGCCAACATGTAATTGGATGGATGATGGATATTGTAATGGAGGAAACTTACTAGGAACTTACATTATTAGAAACCAACTCCATTATCAGGATTACGAGTGGTACGAGGCTTTGGAAGATAGTGAACTTAAAGATGAGGCTTTGAGAAACAAAGCTATCATGGAAGGATTTATCGATGATGATGAGTCACATTATGAACAAATGAGACGATGGAACATATATACAAACTATAACGATGCTTATGAGATAAATCATGAAGATAATGAGAGAGAAGAATTGTCACACCCCGACAATGGCGGAAACTTGGGAATGCAACATAATGATCAATCATAACACAAGATACAAATTAGAGAAAACTACATTGCATAAACTCCAAGTGCTATGAAGACCATCAACCATGAACAAACTCAAGTGATGTCCCAAATCGCAACTAAATCCACAATCTCTTACAATTATTCAAATGCCCACACAGGGGACCATAATCCAAACTAATTCCAAAACATCTGAAACTAAGATCAAACAACAAGCAAGCAAGACATCAAACGAAATTCCATATGGGATACTTCTAAGTCTGCTATCAATCACCAAACTACTCTTCTTTTACTTCACCTGAAACTGATACTCGAAATCAATAATAATGTTGGTGAGCTTGTAGGTTTGACCTTAAACCCAAAAGCTGTGCCAATATTTCAACAGTGGACAATAGTGCTATATGATAGTGAATATATGCAAACAACTTTAGCATCACCGCTAATCAATAACCATAAGCCACTTATGCACCTAAAGGGCCTACCAGCTAGAGTACTAAAATTAGGGCAGGACCACACACAAACCTGGGTAGGCGTACCCATCCGCTTCAATAATCACACAAATACTGGGTAGGTGTACCCATCCGCTCCAAACAATCATACAGCACATAATATTCACATAGCAGTCATAAGCACATATCTTGACCTTAAAACAAAACAACATTTCGCACAGATCAATTCAAAACATTTCAAAACACATTTGAGTATCATTTTCCCCCAAGAGAAAAACCAGTAAAAAGTGGGGCTACGAGAACTCACCTCAAGCAAGTCTTTAGCAACCAAATCTCAATCACACAAGCAAACGCAACAACGCCTGCACACGACCTAGTCCAGTTAATGTCCCAATTTAATCATCCAATTCCAAAACAATCTTCACGTTTGATGCATAGAGTTTAGACGCGTTGTACATTTACCCAAAACAATTTAGTGGTGTGATGGTTGACGACTTAACTCTGCAATCATATCAATCTCATTCCTCGATAATACATATTTATACTATTTAGCGTAAATAGATAAGTAATATAATAAAAATTTATAATTATTAATTATAAATGTATCTCGACAAATCTATTCGGTACACCTTATTCACTTCAAAATAATCATTATACGGTTGAAAATGAAACGTTTACTCACAATAAACACTTTAGAGAAGTTTCGAGAAAAATTATATTTTTCGTCTTTTAGTGAATTTATTAAATAAATAAAATAAAATAATTAAATATTATTTTATTATATAAAATCAAAAATCATGTTTTAAGAAATTTTCTAAGTATAAACGTTTTACGAAATTTCGACATGACTCGTACGTTTATACAACGTTTTCCAAGGTTTCAAACCTTATTTTCAACAATTTTCACAAATTCGACACTTTTCGACAAAATTCCAAAATCTCAATTGTTAATGCTTACCAACACGTTTTTCCAAAAATATCGTTTAATATTACTTCGTAAATAGTCCATCAAAATTCTCATAACTACTACATATCGCTTATTGGGCCTTAAGGCCCAACAAGGGTCCATTAGGACATATATAAGTCCAAAATACTATTTAAGTCCAAAACAAAGGTCCATTTACATATATAAGTATATACTTATATGTAGAAATAATCCAGACCACAAATAGCCCTCCCATTAAGCCGCGTCTCAAATAGACTTATTGGGCCGTGAGTCCATAAACTCCAAAATACGTATATTAAGCTTTAAGATAAGCTATTAAGCTACGTATCGCTTTTGGTTACTACCATAAGCCTCAAAAATAGTCCACAACATACGCCATAACACAAAAATAATCAAACTAGTGATTTTGGGAATCCATTCGTGGCCTAAAAGCCCAAATAAGCCAAGAAATAGCTTAAAAATAAGCCCGATTATGCCATACAAGCTACTATCAAAAATAAGAATTCTAGCATCATATATTATTCAACCATCACGACCACGACATCAAAACTACAAAAAACTGTTTTTCCTTTCTTTTTACACGAACCAAACACCCCTTTTTTCTTTCGTTTCGCTTCCAAAAATTAATTTTCACAACGATCAACTTGTACAACTAACACTTATGAACAAAATAAACCAAATGACAAACGAAATTTAAATGTTGAAAACTTACAGAAAATCTTGCAAATTTGTAAGATTTTGACACGAAACGGACAACCAAACGTTGTATAAATGAGTAACAAACACTATAATCAACCCCAAATATTTATGTCTTCATGTTTTCTTGATCAAACTTTAAAATTATAAGAGTGTTTGTGTGGTAGGTGCGGACGAATCACCAAGAGAGAAAGGGAGAGGATATTTTTTTGATTTTGAAATGAACTATGTGTAAAAATGAGGAATCAGGAAAGTGAACTTATGTACAATTTGGACAAGGTTAGCTTAATTAAGTCCACCAATTGTCCTCCCTAGAACTTCTTTTGAACCACATGGTATCCCATGGGGTCTCGGGGTTGCGATAGCGGCTTTCTTTCGTGGACGGGATCACTTAAATACTCGTAAAACTCAACCGTAAAATTTACCCCAAAGTTAATAGCATTTTTATTCACTTTAAAAATACTTTTTTCCATTAACCCTTAGGAGTATTCACATGACATATTTTCACTTTAAACCCTTCAAAACTCATTTGGACATTACGACGTGTCAGACTCTTATTTTCGGCAGATTTCTCTCAAAATTCCACGAGTCAAAACCACCCGGAATACACATAACACAATAATACCTTCCAAAAGGATTATTAATCACAATAAACCTCAAATCATCACATATCTCATAAAAATCACCACCGTCAACACGGTACAAATCTGAATAAATTGACAACAGTCAAATAGTCAAAAGACTATAAATGAAATATTCATAACACAAAAAAGGGCAAAGGTTACATTCTACCCCCCTTAAAAAATTTCATCCTCGGATTTCAACACTAACATCACAAACCAAATGTTTTTTGGTACTTCAATTTCATAATCAGATCTCACGTTTTCCACTGAATTTAGGACCACTTTTCGAATTTTCCACAAACCGAAACCTTAATGATGCAAATCCTACTACACTCAACTTCTTAAAACTCTCTTTCCAAAAAATTTCCATAAGGCTACTTCCACAAAATTAAACTTTAAGCATCTAACTCGCATCTCCATCCAAAGGCACTTTCAGTGTTGGATCATCCAAACACTTCTTAAGGTTCTGACACTGGAACGAGTCAGAACACCACTCAATTCCTCAGTAAATCTAATCGATAGGCCAATGGCCTAACTTTCCTCATAACTCCAACGGTAACAACAAAACCTAGGTCTAACTTCCCATTCTTTTCTTCCACAAGCGTCGCCACACCTTTCCAATGACACTTTGAGTAAGACCATAGTCGCCTACACATAACTCCAAGAGGCTTTCCCTTCCTCCCTTATCGGCATAACTTGTCTGATGCTCACGGACTCAGCCTTAAGTCCTATCCTTAATCTGCGAGATCTTCTCAAAGTCATCTTGCACTACCTCAGGCCTAACAACTGACCTTCTCTAACCCACCCAACATATTGGCGAACGACACTTTCTACCATAAATGCCTCAAACGGTAGCACATCCCACACTAGAATGAAACTATTGTTTATATGAAAACTCAACCAATGAAGATGCACATCCCAACTTTCCTCTGAAACCAGGACCCACGCCTCTAACTAATCAGTCTTACCAAAGTCTGAATAGTATGCACACTCTGACTATCGTCTGAGGTGAAAAAGCCTTACAAATATCTAAACGAGTCCCTAATGCCTCATTGCATGACTACCCAAAACCTTTGATAGTAAAAAGACTATTACGATCCTAATAATCCGAGACCCCGGCACACCATGTCAAGCAACTTCCATATCAAAATACAATCTAGCCAACCTTTCCATACTTATAATCCTCACGAATAAGTAGAAATAAGCAGACTAAGTTAATCGGATCCCACAATGACCCAGATTTGTGTCATCCCACAACTAGTTCACAAGGCACCTTAGTCACAAACTCATAGCTATCCCTTCCTATTTCATATACGGGAAATCTTCAGAGTGTTGGAAGCAGGAAAATGGCCTTAGTATGCGTCAGCCTTAACCTTCAGAATAAGTCAAACACTTACTAACATACTCAGCTATATCCTTTTTCATTCCAGGCCACCAATACATATCTCTCAAATCATAATACATCTTATCAGCTCCTGGGTGTACAGAGTACTTTGACTTATGGGCTTCATCCTTTATCAGGGTTCTTACCTCATCCTTCAAATGTACCCATATTATCCAGTAGTACAAAAGTTATTTTCCATATACTATCTATTCTCTGTTCTATCATCTCATCTAAACCTTTCTGCAATACTGCAAACTCATCCACAGCCTCCTTCTGAGCCGCTAGTATCCTATCTTTGATACTCGACTTAAGGATCATATTCATAGCTCTAACTCTCTTAGGCTTTACTATGCCTTCTCTACCTTCGGGCATCAGCCACCACTTTCGCCCTTACCAAGGATGTAGCAATTTCAAACAGTCATAATCACTGAACAACTCTAAATCCCCCCCAATCGACGCTATCGCATATTCAACTCTTTCTGACTAAAGATATGCTGAAGACTCTTATGGTCCGTATAGATGACACTCTTTGTCCCATACAGATAATGTCTCCAGATCTTAAGTGAAAAACATAACTGTACCCAACTCTAAATCATGAGTAGTATAATTCTTCTTATGAATTTTTAACTGCCTAGACGCATAGGCTATCACTTTACCTCTTTGCATTAATACACAACCTAGTCCTATCCCAGACGCATCACAAAATATATAATAAATAATATATTAATACCACAAAGTCTTTCGGTCATCAGGAGAGCTAGATACAGGCACATTAAATAACTTATCCTTTAAGGTCTAAATGTTAATTCCTGTTCCTGCACCCCCAATCGGAAAGTCTATACCACTTCTGAGTCAAGATAGTAAGAGACTTAGCTATCTTAGAAAAGTTCTCAATGAACCTACGGTAATATCCAGCCAATCCTAAGAACGAACGAACCTCAGTCAGAGTTCTAGGGGCTTTCCAATTCTCAACAGCTTCAATCTTACTAGGGTCTACATGAATCCAATTACCATTTATCACATGCCTAAGAAATTGCACTTCTCTTAGCCAGAATTCACACTTAGAAAACTTAGAATACAGTTTCTCCTTTTTGAGCAGTCCTAAGACTAACCTTAAGTGCTATACATGCTCCTCTTGAGTCTTAGAGTAGATTAAGATATCTTCTATAAACACTATCACAAACTTATCAAGATAAGGCTTACGAACTCTATTCATCAAATCTATGAATATTGCTGGTGCGTTAGTCAGACCAAAGGGCATTACAGTGAACTCGAAATGTCCATAATGAGTTCTAAACGCAGTCTTTGGAATGTCATCCTCATGCACTCTCAGCTGATGGTATCCAGACCTAAGATCTATCTTCAAGAAAAA